>VXCM01003814.1:0-50235 GCA_014773175.1 Lucifuga dentata | reverse complement strand
ATCATGTCAGCCAACTCTCTAGCTTTTCCTGTCATAGTCCCAACATTCAAAGTCCCTTCTCTCATCTCTAGACTCTTGCCTTTCTTCTTTTCTCTCTGCCTACGGACACGCCTTCCTCCTCTCCTTCTTCGACCAACAGTAGCCCAATTTCCACCAGCACCCTGTAGGTCAACAGTACCGATGGCGGTCGTTGTTAACCCGGGCCTCGACCGATCCGGTATGGAAGTCATAGGAATGATTCGCATCTTTGCTTTGGCATAGGTTTTACGTCGGATGCCCTTCCTGACACAACCCTCTGCATTTATTCGGGCTTGGGACCGGCACAAGGTGGACACTGGTTTGTGCCCCCTTGAGGCTGCATTTTTCTGAGTATGAGTATGTGTAGAAAAAAAAACTGATAGGAATACTAAGTAATTGTTAATGTTTACATGCTCACAGGCTAACTGGAAAGACAATAGATAATGTCATCAACATGGGCTCTTACAACTACCTTGGTTTTGCTGAGAACAATGCTGACTTCCTGACAACTGTGGCAGACAAAACATGTGATTATGGCGTTGGGGTTTGCAGCACAAGGCAGGAAATAGGTGAGTTCTGTGGTCAGTGTTCTCGTCTACAAATGAAAAAGTGTTATTTTCCACTTCTCTCCTTTTTCTTTCACTCACTTGTCATCTTGAGACAGTTTCAACAAAGACGTTGAGAGCAAAAAAATACCATAATTCAAGTCAAAAGAGCCGTATGTTGGTGATCTATTTTAAAAGACTCTGTCTGACCCTGATGATACTGAAAAGGGTGAGTATCAAACTAGAAATGAAATTCTATCTCCTTTACCACATATGCCATCATTAACTATTATGAATTATACCACCATAATCTTTAATTATCTTCCAGTGGCTGCAATGTTATATGAATTATTCAATCTTTGTTAAATTATGTACCATTTGAGCATAAGCTGAGATCATTACAGACATGAGACCATTACTGGTGCACCCTGAACAGTGGGGAAATGATACAGGGGAATATAATATTATGAAACACCCTGGACATTAGGCAGACTGCAAAAGGAATATGATCGATGGCAGTAGGGATCCGAGGCTTCAGATGAATGTTGAATTGTGGTTTTACACTCTGAACTTCAGCCCAGCATCTGATAATATATCTCTAACTGTTCCTGTGCAGCAGGATTTCATGTTTCAGCATCCCAGTGTTGCTTGTAGTGAAATGTGACGATTGCCTGTCAGCTGTGTGGGTCAAAATACATGCAAGCGATGGAAATGGATCAACAGACTACATGTTTAGCAAAATCTACCGAAGAAAAGTAGGTCCTTTTCTCTCGTTTAGTTTGGTTTATGGCACAAGTTATACCACCGTACAGAGTATCTGCACAGAGCAGGCTAACAGAAGGCCACCTGACCTATGCGCTCAGGGTGGGTTGAGTAAGTTCCTGTGTGGCAGGATATCAGAGGCTTGACAGCCCACAGAGGCAAGAACAGAAAACCCAGAGGAACTAAAGAGCTTGTGATCATTAGTAATATGTATGTTTGTCAGAGTGCAAGTGCACTCTCTCCCTCCACTTCCCACACCATCCATTATTCATTTACGTGATTTATTTACATGTGTTTATTTCTCTTTCAAAAGGGCTCTGTTTTATCATGAGTTTGCAATGCGTGTAGTAGCCTTAGCCTCAGTAGCCTATGAGAAGTTGAAGGAATAACAAGCACATTCTCCCATGAGACTTTATTAAGCATCAGTAATTAAAAACCCCAGTATTTAGGAGGAGAGACGCCATCCATGTTTTAGTTCACATGCAGTGATTTCTGTTGCTGCTTCCACTGTAGTGACACGTAACTCCCCCCCAAAGCAGAACGCTACTAGAGAGATCTGATTTTCAACAAATATTCATTCTTCTTCCTTCACATGTGCTTAATTCCATTCCCGGATGCCACTTAGACTTTTAAGATTTTAGTTGCAGTTTTTGATCGAAGGTTAGAACGAAGACATGGCCTGCCTTCTTTATCGTCTCATATTAAAATCTTTTAGCACACTGCAGTTGAATGCTAGGTTTGTGGGTCAAATTTTACAGAATATTTTCAAGTCCAGTTCAGTCAAGTTGAGTTTTTAAAGTTAATTAAAATTAAAAAGCATTCATCTGCAAATATGTATGACATTAAAAAAAAAGAAAGGTCTACATTTTTCATCCATTGAATGCCAATGTGAAATTAGAGACGCTCATACTTTACAATAATGGGAAGATGATGCTAAAGAAATATAAAGAGTGAATGCTTTTAAAGTCTTATTCTTATGTCAAGGCCAAAGCTGTCATTTTTCTAATAATAGAGCGTGGAATTTTTAGAAAACTCTATAGACATGTTTTTGTAAACTTACACTAAGTGTGAATCGACAGACAACATGTCAAACATTCATGAACTTGTATTAATGTGTATCTTAATGTTCCTGCTTTTTCTCCAATCATTAACATAAAGATCAAAGATCAGATGATGGTACCACCATGCTTTCAAATATTTATGGCAAATTACTGACAGCTAAAGTGAAACTATCTAGCAGGTAGTAGTGGGTATGTTATTGTAATGTGTTTTCTGTAAATACAACTAAGGTTCTCATGTACAATATGGTTAAAAACAACAGCAGAGATGCTGTACTTGTCTTTTTCAGACTGCAAAAGGAATTTAATCAAGGACAGTGATGAAAATGATTAACTCGGTTGGAAGAGCTATTTTGTCATAAAGGCTTTGAGGGAAAAGCTCAGTCGCTTGCATACAAGGAAAGGATTTGCTCATTTGCAAATCCACGTATCCTCTGTCTCCTCACAGCAGTAAGACATCGGCAGTAGCTATATAGTTTTCTCATCAACAAGTTTTGATTGCACTGGACTTAGATAACCTTGGCATTTCATAGGACTGATGACCAGGTTTGATTAGATGCATTTGGCAGTAAAGGCATAATTGAATTTCATTTAACTCGTAACCAAAGTGAGTGAGATCTAATAAAGATTCCACTCCCTCTTAACTTGAAGAGTATCTAGACCCAAAGCACCCTTATGAGGTTAGCATATCAATAAGGAGGCAGGGCATCCCTATGAAGCCACTGCTGAGTAAAATGTTCTATAAAGACAGCGAATGTCAATGGAGTCTGATTTAAAAAGCTATACGTACTGGCAAGGGTTGTGAGTCTGAGTGGTTGAGGAAACATATTGATCAATTTGACTTGTCGCAAAAGCCTGATGGAGAGCACCAAATGGGAAATGCCATAAAGACCGTTTCTTTATTGCATTATGTTTTTTTATACACGTTACTCAATATTATTACTCTCAGTTCCTCCATGAAACTTTCAGTCTCTGTGAGTCTTACAATACCTGCTCTGTGTGTCTCATGGTATTGTTTGAACTCAACTATTATCTTATGCAAGGCATTAATACACTGTTTGCTCATTGCAGGTGTTGTGCTTTTTGATACCGCAACACCTAACAACCGTGGTTGCTAATTTGCTGGTGCTAACTGAGCTGACATGTGCTTATCTTGTAGGATTTCCAAAAAATGTGTCGTGTTGAACTTTTGTCATAATGTTGGTAATTTCAACTCTACAACACTGAGAACAAAGAGGTTTGATATGAAATAAAAATAAATTAAGAAAGATTACTTGCATCACTGGTGAGTTATCAGTACTTTAGAAATTACGTTTGGCTCAATAGTTTAATTTATTGAACTAATATGCTGTAATATACAGCAGAGCCATTTGAAATAAAAGACTATATATGAACCTTTCAGTCCTTGCCTTTCTCCCTGCTGCTCACAGTTATACCAGTAATTCTTTTTCATCAGCTGACCACAAGGGTACTACCAAAAGCACCCCAGGGGTGCCTGAAAATCTCTCTTTTATTGCACAAAATGGAAAAACACCATGTCAGGTGGCAGATTACAATCTGGTCAATTTTCTAAATGAATTCTGGTCTCCACCTGTCACAGTGGGTTATAACCAACAGCCTCAGCCCCAGAATCTGCTCTAGAATCATTTAGACCTTGCACAGCTTGCCTTGATATTACCTCAGATGAAAAAAAAGGTAACTGAATTACCACATATTGAATCTCTCCAAATCCCCTCAGAATGAGAGGGAACTGCTGCTTGTGTGTGCTTTTGCCTGTTTGTCTCTCATCTTTTATCAGGAGGCATTTATCACTGTCAGAACTTGTGACTGAGTGACAAAGACCAGCAAAACAATGACATTGAAGGGTTGCCAGATAAACCAGCAGGTACAACATTCTTATCAAGGTGATTCACCTTTCGTGATTTCGGTGTTGTAGGTAACCTAAGCATTCACGAAGAGCTGGAGCAACTTGTAGCTGAGTTTCTTGGTGTAGAATCAGCCATGGCATTTGGAATGGGTTTCGCCACCAACTGTATGAACATTCCAGCACTTGTTGGTAAGGTAGGTGATTTTAACACATTAAATGTCACATGGCACAAAAGGGAAATCTGGGTACAAGTTTGACAGCATAGCCAGAATTAATCTAATCACCCCAGTTTTTGTTCCTTTCATGCATGTGACCTAAATTAATGAATAACAGTCAACTAAACTCAGCTGCTAACAATAGCAGACCCACCCTCATTAATTAAAATCATAATTAAACCTTTACTATAGCCAGGAGGATGGAGGCTTGGGCATACATTGCTGCTTTCAGACACACTGACAAGGAGGAGCAGGTTTTGTTAAGAGCACCACTCAAGGGTATGATTAGCTATACTGCAGACTGTCGGCACACCAGCCTGGCTCACACAGACGGCCATGAGTTACCAGGAGCAACACACAGCATGAATATCTGTGATTGGACTGGACAGGAGGAGGGGAGGTTGACTGTTTAAGCGATGAGAATGGCTTCGTTTATGCAGCTCAAGTGGTGCAGCAGCCCCTTAGGGCCATTTGGAGCAGCTCCACGGTAACCCTGTGGAGGCTGGTGGTCAACCCACACAGCCAACTCTGTCCTACAGGGACAGGCTGGGCCTCACCGGGCAAGCAGATCCACAGTAGAGTGACAGATGCTGGTAGACCAGGGACTGGGCCAGCTGGACCCCAGGCTAAAGTGAGGGTATCTGTCACTTAGACAGCGTCAACATGCCCTCTACAAGAGTTCATTCAATGCAGAAAAATGCTTAGAGCTTCAGTGCTAAATATGCTAATATACTTGGAGAGAAATTCATGAATTTACACTCGTTATTAAAACTGATTCTTTTTTTTTTTTTTTTTTTNTTTTTTTTTTTTTTTTTTTTGATTTGTTGGAAATGAACCAGCCAAGAAATAAACAGTAAAATGACTTACATATACAGTACATACAACCAATATGACATAGTCGGTCCTTATAGCTAAATATGACTGCACACCATTCACTTTATCAATAATCACAGATTACTGCAGTCATTGTCTGTGGTATCTTTTAAGAATTTCCTTTCATATTGTGGTGGATTTAAAAAAAATAAAACCAAAATGAAATTTTTTTTTCTCTCTGCATTTTGCAGGGCTGCTTGATCCTGAGTGATGAGCTGAATCACACGTCTCTCATCTTAGGGGCCAGATTGTCAGGAGCTACCATCCGAGTGTTCAAACACAATAGTAAGTCAAAGAAAAGACACATGTTTTGTAATTTTGAACTTCTGTGCTAAGTGTTCATTGCTGTGGCGTTCCCCCACTGCACTTCCTATGGATCACATGTATTTTTCCCTTATATTTTCTGTCAATGAAGTTTTGAATTCCTGCTTGTTCTTGTACCTCCATAATGTTGTCTACTGTGAATAACCTAACAAGTTGCATTACTTCGAATAACTTACTTAAAAAACTATTTATTGCAGTATTCTATCCATCAGAGACTGAGAAAAAGCAAAACAGAAATATATATGTAAATGTCCTCTTCCTCTATGTCTCTTCTATTATTTTTCCAATTTGCAAAGAAAATCTGGAGAAATGATTAAGCATGAATCACACAGTATGATGCTCAGTGTGCTGGCATTGGAAGCATCCCTTGCTGTTTCAGGAGACAGGACAAATGAGCCAGTCCTCTTGCAGCAAATGTGTCCTGACAGGTACAAGCAGTGTCTGTTAAAGGTCCCTCCAGCCAATCCCAGAGGCCTATCTGAGGGAAAGAGCCCTCAGGCATGTCAATGCGGAGCCCTCCCTAACTGCCTCCATAACACCATCACCAAACATTCTGAAGGCTAATACCCTCTTTTATTAGCTCAAGGCCTTGTTTATGAGAGGGTTTTTAACAAGCAACTTACCGTAAAACAAAAGGCAAAGTAAAAATGTTGAACATTGATCTTATCAGTGCATACCTCACACTCTAAAATTTTGGAAACGCTTGTCATGATATTCGTCTGGGGCGTTTAAAGTTGTAAGTTGCTTATCTGTGGGCAGAGATGGAATTTCATACCACAGAGTAGTAAAACTGGTTTTCCCACTTTAGTGTCGTCTGTGTTGGAAATACTTTAAATAGTCAGATGTGGCACGTGTTGTCGCTGAAGACAAGCAGAAAATGAAAGGTTAGCCTTTTTTTTTGTCCAACTGGTAGCATTCTTGCGCACTGAGGCAAAGATAAGATTAGAACTATTTTATGCGCTTATAGCGTGTATCTCAAGTACAAGCATCATTATCATCCTCCTGATCACAGACATACAGTATCTCATCCAGCCATGGCCCAGTGCCTGGCTGTAAAATAATCTTTTCCTGATTCTGATCTTCATTTGTACACACATACGAAACAGGTTCCTTGTCTACTGTCTGTTCTTTGTATTATTGCCATTCATATATGGTAACATTAGACTTGTTCCTTTGTGTTAAACTCAAGTTTTTTTTTCCCCTGCTGCTGCCACACCAAATGTTTTGGTGTTTTGGTGATATCAATATGTGACAGATTATGAACTGTGACTGAACTCTTTTGAGGAGTTTTACTTGCTGCTCAGCTAGATTGATTAAACTCATACTATGAATATTCTTCATTAAATGCAGCTATTCAATACTGCCATCTGCTGGTGTGCCGCTAAGGATAATAAATACTAATAGTGTCAACCTTACCTATTAGAAACTGTAAACTGGAACTGCTTCTGATAAAACTGTGCTGGTAAAAATTAAATTTCAAACATGATTTCCATTATTGCAACATTGTGGCTTTAACACAGCACAGACCACACAGAAGAGACCTTTGGCCAAACCCTTATTTAGCTTAATTATTAATCCTATCTGATACAGACACTGCAGGTGTTCATTAGCTGCACACAGCAGAGGTATTTCCTGTTTGTAGCTTGTGGAAGGTGTTTCTGGCAGATAAAGTAGTTCCTTGTATACTCCGTGAACTGCCCTGCCCTGTGGAAATGATTAGTGTGTGTGCTGTTTTCTTTTAGCCAAAGTTGGTTGCATGTTCAGATCTGTTCTGTACACTGCTAGGCTTTATATCTGTGTATTCTACATACACTGTGTTATGTCTCTGCAAGTTTTATGTACTTTCATACAATTATAAACTTTAATACAGTTTGCATTGCATTGAGTTATAGTGCAATTATCTGCTCAAGGCTTTGTTTTTCCCTTAGAATGATGCATAGACTTGGTTTGTTGAGTTTCTCATCCTGCTGCTCTTGCTCTTTCATTTTATCTCTTTGTGTATGTGTGTGTTTGTGTGTGTGTGTTTCAGATATGCAAAGCCTAGAGAAGATGCTAAGAGAGGCGGTTTGCTCAGGGCAGCCTCGAACCCACAGGCCCTGGAGGAAGATCTTCATCATGGTGGAAGGCATCTATAGGTCTGCTGTAATTATAACGCATACACACGCATACCTGTGTAGTCTTTCTCTCACAGATGCACAAACCTGTTGACCTGGTTTATTAATGTGTAAAGTGCAGGCTTTTCAGTACCACAGAGTTTAGAAGACTCATATTCAGACTCTGCTCAGGTAGAAATCTTAATTTGTAACCTGAGAAGAGTCTCGGCCTGTATTTAGCAGCCCCTATAATGGTCTCTTTTTCAATTGCTTCCCTCTCTACCCTTGAATAATAGTGTGTGTTTCTGTGTGTGTGTAAAAGTGGATGGTTGGGTACTGTTTGATTATGGGTGAGGGGAGAAAGGTATTGTGTGTCTCTCCTGGCAGTGAGCTATCTCGAGCCTTAGTGACCCTCTCCATCTGCTCATTAGTTCCAAATCAAGGCCAAATGGAGCTACAGATATTGACTTGGCTGCACACACCAGCTCCAACTGTTTATCATGAATATTTTTTTTCTCCATTCCTCTCTCTTTTTTTTTACTCTCAATCATGTATTACATATTAGTCTGTTTTAAATCAACATTCATTGTTGTTTTTAGGCAACATGTTTTTCCCCCAAATATATTTTTGCACTTGGCTGGGAATATTACTCAATTATTTTATGACACTCTTCATGTAAAATGAAAAACCTTGAACATGGCTATCAAGTGGCATTAATATAATGATTAGTTCTATCACGATCCTGGTCATTTGAGTGACAACTTAATTGCACATCATAAAACCGGGTCAGGAAATATCTAAGACATTAGAGAAATGAAGCAGCACTAAAAGAACTAATGCTCTATCTGTCGCCTCTCCGCTAACATCAAAAGGCTCGGATAAAGCATAAGCATGCTTCAGCTATATCCTGGGCTTGCCTTTGATGTCCACAGAGATCCGAATGAAACCCTGTCTTATGTCATTTGGGGTACAGATGTTCTCAGCCACAGCAGGGATAGCAGGCCTGGGATTGCTCCAATCCCTGACCATACACTCCCTCTGTCTCTCTTTGCTGTGCATTTGTAGCTTTAAAAGGCTTGCATCTGAGGGGAGGAAGGGATCAGAGAGAGAGGTGTAAGAAGAATTGAAAATAGAAGGAGTAAAAGGAAAGAGGACAGCAGAAAGATTCCTGGAAGATAGGGCATGTGAGATTATGTAATATACATTTATAGTCATCTAGTAGAATTCCAGCTAAAACTTTGGTTTATGATTATGTAAATATGCATGAAATTACCTATTGTATTTGTCATGTTTGTGTGATTCTCTCTTCTCATTAGTATGGAGGGCTCAGTGGTGCGACTCTCTGAGATCATCGCCCTGAAGAAGAAGTATAAAGCCTACCTGTACCTGGATGAGGCCCACAGTATTGGTGCAGTGGGACCTTCAGGGAGGGGTGTGACGGAGCTGTTTGATGTGAATCCAGCAGATGTGGATGTGATGATGGGCACTTTCACAAAGAGCTTCGGGGCTGCTGGAGGCTATATCGCAGGGAAAAAGGTTCCCGTTGCTCCTTCGATTTTCTATTTAAGTTTTACATACATATCGTTATCATTTGTAGTTAATATTAACAGACCTAGATTACAAGTTTGATATTGTTATTATTATTCAGCTTATCTTTTAGTAATGTTTCATACCAATAAATTTATTATTCTAAGACAATATGCAAAGACACTTGTTGCCACTATACACAGGTGATATCTTTCATATATTAGCATGACCTGTTGTGAAGCGAAATAACACTGGATACATCGAACACATTCACAGCACAACAGCTGACAGAAAGGGCAATGTGTTCATTTTTTTATGAAACAAATTTTATTTTTAATTAATAGTGCCATCCATCACCGTTAGTACAATTTCCCTTCTATGACACCTATTTATTGCACACCTGTGATTGATTGAACTTGCAAAATCTGTGGTAGACCTGTGCTTTCTCCTTTCAGGCAGGAACTAGTCTGGTTTCTGTGGTGTTCATAGAGGAAATTAATCCTCCTGGACCAGACCAGGGTCAAAATATATTTAGGTGGCACTAATTAAATAGCTCAGACACCCTTAAACTGAAGTGGCTTTCTGATACTTACTTCTCATTGATTAAACTACCTGGCAGTCATTGTCTCCATAGCGACATTAACTCATTTGGATACAAAGCAGGTGTATTATCGGCCAAAGGTATTTTACCCAGGTCTGTTGTTAAATAGGAGGCTCGACCACCCATTCTTATTCTGTCACACCCAATCTTTCTTGTAGCTCTCATGTGTCCAACAAATGTTCCCCAGGCTGTGACTCTGGGCCTTTGTAATTCCTTTTTACTTCATTAAAAAGTACACTTTAGTACATAACCACACCAGTTTTGTGGCAGTTGATTAGAAAGCAAGAGAGAAAACGGCCATGTTGTTTGAATTAAGTATTCAGAGAGGGACCCTTCCTGCCATTGCCTTATGTTGACTCAGCCCCACTCTGCCATAATAAGAAGGTAAAGCTGGCAAAAGGCCAGCCCCTTCTTGTGGCAGGCGTTGGAACTGCGCTCCAGATTTAACAGGATGGCCTTTAACAAGCATGATGATGTTTGAAGTATGAACATGCTGCCTTCTCTGACAGCTGGCTGTAGTAAACTCCTGACAGAAAAGAGAGAGAAAGCCTTTAGATTTGACGTATTTGTTGTTGTGGTGAAATCCCCCAAATCCTACATAAAATGGATTCCGGTTGACCGATGAAAGATTCTGCAGATGTGTTCTGGAAAACAGTCATATTATAGCTATTTTATGAGGGCACCAAAAATAAATACCCCAGTAAATAGATTCCACGCTCCTTGTAATTCACGTCAACCTTTGTTCATTAACCCTTTACTAAAACCCTGTGATGGCATTAAAATTTGGTTATTAAATGCATCAGTTGACGGGCCAAGTATGCATGCATGCATGAGTGTATGCTTTTTTGGCATAGCTCCTAGCCTGCGGCACTGTGGACATCAGACTGTATTTATGTGGCTGAGCTTTGGAGGAGAAGAAACACTCTGAACTGTCAGCCCTCGCCCCAACCCCGTAGACTCGAGATGGATTTCGGACATGTTCTCTTAACTGGTTTATCTTAGTCGCACCAAAATCCTGCGGTGCCCTAAAGCAACGAAAATCTCCCAGCTTTAAATGGAAACAGATGTCAGGTTCTTTCAGAGTTCTTTTCCTACTTTGAGTATTTCCCCTAAAAATCCCTTCCCCTTTTGAGGAGGCCACATTCACCACCCAGTGGGAACATAGTGGCAGCAAGGGGAAATGTTGGCCAGACAGCATCTCCGGCTCCGTGTCATCACCCCGAAACCCACTGGCCACCACACAGCCACCAAGCAGCAGCCCATCACGGCTCTCAGCCTCTTCCAACCTCAGACCACTTACGCACATGTGCTCTAGGGACCAATGATAAATTGGGTTCAGTTTCCTGAAATCCTGCTCTCCTCTTGACAACCACTAGCAGAATTAATCTACTGCTGACATTTAGGAATAATGTCATGCTGGCTCATTTCTTTCTCAAATTAGAGCTTAGGCACCCGCAGACATGGACTAAGAAGGATCCACAGCTAATTTACAGCCCACAGTCACGGTGTCATGATGGTCTCAATGACAAGTGACTTGTAATATTTTAATTGATTCTCAGGTGATGACTATACATGAGCTCTCTCTAGTGGTCCTACAATGAAAGTGCAGGACCATCTATCCCTGAGATCAAGCTTTTACATATCATATGAAATTTACAGCTTTATAAACATATATATTCATTTAGATAGTCAGATTTATCCATGTAGTAACCAAAATATTTACCTTCAGGTAGATTATATACATACAGTACTGTATATCTGTCCCTTTCTTATATTGCAGGAGCTGGTGGACTACCTGCGTAGCCATTCTCACAGTGCGGTATATGCTTCAGCCATGTCCCCTCCGGTCACTGAGCAGATCATACGTGTTATGAAGTGCATCATGGGAAGAGACGGGAGCACAGAGGGTGAGTGTCATACATGGGGTCTCGCTCTAGTTCAGAGGATGGCCAACCCGCAGCTCGTGAGTCGTGTGCAGCTTTTTGTCTGCACATGTGTGGGTATTCTAGTCATATCATCTCTCAGCATGCGGGTCAGGAGCCATTGGGGGGGGGNGCACATGTGTGGGTATTCTAGTCATATCATCTCTCAGCATGCGGGTCAGGAGCCATTGGGGGGGGGATTCATAAAAAAAATCATGCTAACTACACAGTGTCACCTAAATAAGCACTGTGATAATTGAAGCTCATTCATAAGCTTCCTTTACATTAATAAGCACACCGGTGTCCCATTAAAGTATGTCACAGGTAAAAGCCAATGAAGATCTGCATGTTAACCAGCTGCTTCATATTTACGAGCCATAATTTATACTGCTTCATCTGGTGTTAAAGCGACATTGACATGTTAAATTGGCAAAGGAAACATAAATTCTGCTTCTCCACACATATTAACCTCCATAGTTTGTGATTGCTGTGCGCGGGGATGGAGGGTGTGTGTGTGTGTGTGCGCGCATATGTGTGTGTGTGTGTGAGCAGATGAGAATGCTCAGCACCAGCCAAATGTGTACAAGATCGGATCAAAACTTGCTATTTAAATAAGCTGACTGATCAGCTGAGTGGGCTTATACATCAAATTTATTGATCACTAATGTGAGGCAAATACAGTTTAAAACATCACCCAGATTTCATACCGCTGAAATTTACCACCAGAATGAAATACATCTTAATTTTATTGTGACAGTGTGTTTTATGAATAGCTTCCCTAACATAGTAATAAGGAAATACCGTAGTAACACCTCTTTCAAGGGAAACGCTAAAAGAGGCTGGTAACAGCTGTTTATAAATGAGGGAACATGGTTGCGTGACAATATTTGCCCTTATAGCCATGTTAAGTGTGCTGCTAATTTTTATGAATCTGACCCTTTATGTATCAATTTTTTTATTTTTTAAAATTGTATAAATTTGTTGTTATGTAAAGTGGGTCTTACTGTGTGGAAGTATAAAGGCTTATTGAGTCCATGCATGTGCGAACAATATATAAATATGTGTATCTTGTGGCTCTTTGGAGCAAAAATGGTTTTATTTTTTGGCTCTTCATGTCTTCTAACTGGTTGGCCCACCCCTGCTCTTGTTAATGCCACCCTCAATCTTAGCCCTTGTCATTTATATACTCCACTTTTTTTTAAACTGACACTCTTTACACAGACAAATATTATGTCTCTTACATTTATTTTTGCGCCTTTATATAAATTTTGTGGAAACAAAGCAACCTAAATCCAGAGGACAGTGCCAGTGTTAGCATTACTGGTAAGTCCAAACCTGCAGGGAAAGACAAACAGCTGCTCGCTCCGAAAATGTGCAAGCAATTATAGGGGGGCTGTATGGTAGAAAGAGAGGAAGGAGGGGGGGAGACGTGCAGTCCCTGTGCACACGTGACCCTTACATGTAGGAAATCAGTTTCATGTGTACACTGTGAGGAAACCTGTACCTCTGAAAAGTTTCTGCTTTAATGGCATCAGACACAAGGGCCAGGAAGTAGTCATTACTGGACCATTTGCAAGAGCACTAGAGGAATTCTTCTAATATTGTCGAGTTCTGATGGTAATAGTAGTAATAGCAAGAGTAGTATGGAATTAGTACAGGAAGTAGAGGTTGTGTTAGTGGCAGCAGTAACAGCACGTAGTAAAAGCAGCGGTTGTTGTAGTACTGGTTGCAGTAGAAATAGGAGCGATAATTATCAAAGCACTTTTTGAAGCAGCCAAGTCAGTTTTGTGACATCATAAATAACAGAATACTTAAGAGTGATCGATGTATGTCTCAGCGTTGTAATTATTTTGTCACTCCATCAGCTAAAGACTGATATCCTATGGCTGAAGTATAGCTCCATGCCAGGATGAGCAACCTTTCTCATGGCTCTGAACCAAACATGTTTTGTATCTGACATAGCCCCGGGAAATAGCTGTTATAAAGAAATCAGTCTTCACCTGTCTTATGGAAGGGAGGGAAACACAGCAAACAATGTAGTCTTTATAAACATTAGCTCTGGTGTCCTTCACAGCAGTACAAAAGCATTCTGTGATGCGAGAGGTTGAACGATCTTCGCAGATATGCTTCGACTCGATTGTGTTTTTCTTTCTATCAGCCTTCTTACAGCCACTTCGACTTTCTCGTCAATTGAGCATTTTGCAGTTTAAAGCAAAGTGATGGGAGCAGCTCTGATGGACAGCAACATCCATCCACACACTGTCACCCACTCATTTAATTTCTGCATCTGCCAACAGGCTTTTGACCTCTGTGCCCTCTATCTTTGCAGAGAGGAACAATTTACAAAATGGAACCCGTGCTTGTTGGCAGATGCCCTGGGTCTTGTGTTTCTCTCTCTCTCTCTCTCTCTCTCTCTCTCTCTCTCTGCTGAGATAAGGGGATTTAAAGAGCTCTTTTACTTCCCTTTGTAAGAACTGCCAATATGTTCCCAGGTAATCAGAGGGAAACAGAGCTGTGTTCCAACTCTAGGCTACGCCAAACTCTGCTGCAGCCATCAAGCGACCTGACTCTCCAGTGATCCACATCATTAGGGAATCCAGTGGGTTAGTGGAGTGGGGGTCCCTCTGCCGCCTTTGATTAGTTTCCTAATATATTTGTCTGAAATCGATGTGGTACTTAAGCATTATTTGTATTCGGTTTCACTCATGGCTTCGTTCCAGTGGCAGGCCAGAATTGCTCGTTTTGTGTGAAATCCATCGCATCCAATTTGCGAGCCCTCGTTTTGGCAACGCACAACTGCGTTACGCCATGCCGTCAGGCGGACAAAACTGAACCATCTGCTGTTTCAGCCGAGTTTTAATCAAGAGCAAGCCCATAGCTGAGGCTGGAATGGCCCAGATGGAGGTACAGGACTCAGGATGAGATGGTACTCCAAGAGAACCAACACTGCATTAGCTGCTAGTGACAGATGAGAAATGGTTGTCTTCTGTCCGATGGAATCTCCCGTCTTCCAGGGAACACTGGAGATATGCAGAAGAAGCAGCGAGTTTGTGCTTTACGTGTGTAAATCTGTCAACGTCCTTGTTGTTAATATAGGAATCAGACGGATCCATCAACTGGCAGAGAACACCAAGTACTTCAGAGCCAGACTGAAGGAGATGGGCTTCATCATCTACGGTAATGATGACTCACCTGTGGTTCCAATCCTGCTCTACATGCCAGGCAAAGTGGTGTAAGTATGCCTGGACTATCAAGTTTGATTAACAGATTTGACTCTTTCAGTGGAAAGTAGGATCTTTGCTTCATTAATCCAGGACATGACAAGCAATTTCAGGAAAAGTCAGCATGTGTCTTGCCTAACTGACTTGGATGGGTACAATGGCATTTGCTCCTTTATTTTCCCTTATTTATTTTTTTCTTCTTCTCCTCTCTCATATTTCTCTTTTCTCAGCTATTCAAACAGTTTGCTTAACACACATTACATACTGATCAGGTGCAGTGAGATATCATGTGTAGGGTTGCTTTAAATGCCAAGGAAAAGTCCATACCCATCGCTTTGTCAGGAGCTACTAACCTGACATCACCTGACCTCAGCTGACCCCTGACGTTTCTCATGCACACTGCCACAGTAACACGCATAGTGTGGCAGTATGTCTAAGACTATGTCTTATATGTTTTGACAACAAAGCAGCAGGCCTGGTCTGTCTGCGGTACAACAGGCAGTTGTACATTCTCATTCTACATTATTGGGTTTCCATGGAGATTAATAATGATTGGATAAAATCTAATAATGCCAGTTTTGCCATATCATAAAACAGTTCCAAGGTGGTTTTCTGTTGTTGTGTGTGGTTTGAGTTTTGCAGTTCTCAGACTATATATTGATAATTTTATGATGTTTAATCTTTATGTATCTACTATATAGTGAATGTACTTCTGTCTGTCTACCTGCTATGCTATTGTGACATACAGTAGCAATAAAAGGTTGCAGTTAAAATCCTGACTCTACTTACTGCTACATGCTTAACATCGGTATGAGACAGCTGAATGTTCAGGAAATTTTCTACATTTCTTTTGAGCCAGAGGAAATCATAACTCAAAATAGCCCAAAGAATTGCTGGAGGTGGGTGTTTTTGTTTTTATGTTTTCATTCCTTTTTAATACTAGAATATGTCAAAGCCGTTGATGTGGCTTTTTCTGATTAGGGCTTTTGCTCGAGAAATGCTGAGGAGGAAAATTGGTGTTGTGGTGGTTGGATTTCCAGCCACGCCGATTACAGAAGCCCGAGCTCGCTTCTGTCTGTCTGCAGCGCATACCAGAGCCATGCTCAACCAGGTACACACACACACACACACACACACAAACAATAACCTGAATGTCCTCTGTCATATTCTTCTCAGGATTGGATAATATCTTTTCACCTAAAGCACTCACACACACACACACACACACACATACACACACACGCACATTCTGAAGCCGTCTTGTGTCCTCAGGTGCTGCACCATCTGAATGAGGTGGGAGACGCTTTCTGTTTGAAGTTTTCCCAGTGGAAATATTCCTCTCGCCCTGACTTTTATGACGAGACAGACTTTGAGCTGGACAGCTGATTTGAGCTTTGACACCTTTACTTCACAGTGTCAATACTAAGTCTGGAGGGGCCAGATGTTTGGCAGCTGCTGTCTATATGTTTGTAAATGATTGTGATTTAAAGGACCATACCGGCGATCATGCATGTTTGAGCCTAATATATTCAATTTTTATATATGTTACATAACTGAGAATCATTTCTCAAAGGATAAAACCGTATTTCAGCTTTCCTGATATTTTGCAAAATCTCTTAATTTTTCAAAATCAAATATTCAAGCTTAAAAATCCATATTTTGCCTGCTACTAGTTATGCAGCCTTATGAAGTCATGGTCATTTAAATTTTTAGATAAACGCAGGTCTTTTTTTGGGACTGTATTCCCCGGTGGAGATATACATTCACTCCACGATTTTTGTTACGCTTAAACACTAAAATTATGTAACTACTAAAAAAAAAAACCTGAATACACTTGTTCGCGATGATGGATTACCTATCCCAAGAACGTTTCAAGTATCAACAAATTGATTTTAATAGCGTACCAGAATGAATGGAATCAATGGCGGTATGGAAAGTAGGAAAAAAAAATTTAATTCACCGTTCCAGTAGTATGCTTTGGGAAATGATTGTCAGTAAGTTACGTGTATGAAAATTGAATATATTAGGCTCAAACATGCAAAATGGATGGTATGGTCCTTTANTTACGTGTATGAAAATTGAATATATTAGGCTCAAACATGCAAAATGGATGGTATGGTCCTTTAACAGGACACAAATTTATGCCACATGACAAGGTAAAATATTTGAACTGTTGCTTTGTTTCTGAATACACTATAAAATATTACACAACCTGAAAATCTTACAGGATTTGTCTGCTTATAAACTAAAGCAAACAACTTTTTATATTGAAATCACACATTTTTATTTCACTTTAGATAGTTTTATTCACTATTGTGAAGGACACTTTTCAAATTTTGCATCAAAGAGTTCATACTTTTTATACATTTATTCTAATGCTTATGTCTATTCTTTGGACATTCAAAAATGTTTTTCATAAATGGCATCACGCTATTTATTAAAGAGATACTACTATTTCATAGACGATGCACTGTCTCTATAAATTGCATTTTAAGATGAAGTAATACTTAAAGTTAAGTAAATGGGCTTTATGTGAGGAGTATCTTGTGATTAACTTGCTGAATATTTTTTGAAGTAGGAAGTTTAACTAATAAATCAGAGGAAATTCTACAAATCATAAACCTTTGCTTTGACGTTTTGCTAATTTTATGAGGTATGCTTATTTTCAGTCCTGATTGCTGACCAAAACGAACAGAAAATACCAAAGATGCCCCTTTCTGCATTCCATTCTGTTCTGTTTCTAAAAAATTTCTAACACCACTTTGATCTTCAGACTAAATGATAACCTTCCTGTAAATAATAGATCATACAGAAATGACTTCTTTGACATGCAAGTAAATCTCAACTACCCTCACACAGAATAAAAAAGGTGTTATGGCTTGTTTTGTGGCAAGACTGCTCACATTCACCANACCCTCACACAGAATAAAAAAGGTGTTATGGCTTGTTTTGTGGCAAGACTGCTCACATTCACCAAGTCTCAACAGCCTAATTGTTGCTGTTTTAATGACCTGCTGTCCTGTTTCACCCACAAAGTGTATAACATTTGCAAAAGTAAGCATGCAGAGTATGCAGCACCTGAGCCAACAGCAACCTAACCTAGCAATTATTGCTGAACTCTGAATTCTCATGGTATGGGGTAATCATTTGATTAACACAGGAAGGATTTTAGATGGGTGATGAATGTGTTTTCACAATGTGTCAGATTGGGTCTAGTCGACACTTGTTTGCCCTGGAGACAGTAACATGTTTGTGCGTTTTCCTCCACATAAACAACGTAGTGAGAACGTTTTACAACACGGAACAAAAAAAAATATAATATCCGAGCTTTGGGGGAAACTTGGTAGATGATCTGCAAACAAAGAAGTAGGAAAAAAAAAAAGAGTTCTTCTTGCCTACAGGATGAAACTCAATCTGTTCTGTAAAGCTGATCAGCTTGTTCTGTCAGTGAAATTTCACATCTGGTTTTTAAAGCCAGAAACATTAGAATGGAGTTTGTTTAATTCCCACATCTGTTATGTCATGTAATGTTCTTTCATAAGGATTTGGGAAATGGGAAAAGGTGGTCCAGGATTCAAGGTCTTCAAGATGTCTGTATTTACTTACATCTTTAGTCTGAATTTGAACAGCCCAAAATGTTTGGAGAATTTACATCAGCAGGCACAAAAGCTTCAATTCTCAAAAATAATAATGCTCTGACAAGTGAAGTTTTGTACATAACACTTCCTCAGCGTTAAAAGAATGTCAAATTTAGTTTCTGAGACTTACAAATGCATCATATTAGAGCTGCTTTTTTTTCCTGTAAATATGTGTTTGGTTTAACACTCAACAATCAAACTTGAGATGTATGTAAATGAATTACAGTGAATATTAGAGGAGAAATTTGTATGGGTCACACCTGGAATCCTTATGTAATCCTATAACCTAAAAAAAAAAAAAAAANAAAAAAAAAAAAAAAAAGGTGCTAATAGAACTTAAAGATCAAATCAGCCTTAAAGAATGTGTTTCATTGAATTAAACATTCTAAAAATGAAAGCTTGCATTTCAGCTTATTGTACTTTTTATGATTAAGTCATTTTTCATAATGTAACTGCCACAATTGCAGATTCTGACTTATATTACTGACATATACTTTATGCAATATTTTGATTATAAATTATTAATTATAAAACTGCCACAAGGGATTCAGACTTTAAGTATACAAAATAGACATAGCTACAGAGCTTCAACTAAACTGATAAAGCAGAATTAGAGTTAGTTAATTAGACTTAGATTTAGAAGGTGGGTAGACAAAAACTGCCACAATTGCAGACTCTAACTTATATTACTGACTTGTATACTTTATGCTGTATTTTGACTATTAATTATAAAACTGCCATAAGGGAGTCAGACTTTCAATGTACAAAATAGGCATAGCTCTTCAACCAAACTGATAAAGCAGAATTAGTTAATTAGAGTTGGATTTAGAAAAAGAAAAAAACTTAAAAACCATTCAAATGCCTTAATCATTCCTTAATTTCCTTTAATTTGCAAGAGGACAGGCTGTTCATCAAGCCTTAATTAATGTAAGATTAGACTGAGGAGAAGAGGCAACATTTAGGGCTTTACTTTGGCTTGTTAAAGATCAAATTAAATTAAAGGGGCTTTAATTAAGGTGTAAAATAAAGAGGTTCTGCTTGCTCCCTGTAGTGAATGTTAATCAAAACTGCAAAATTAGCCTCAGACTCTCCAGGATTGTGTGTGGAAACAGCAGCACATTGAACAGATTGTCTGGTTCACTGTGTACGACTGCTAATTTTGGATGGCATGAAAGCCAACCCTAAAGCTCAATGGTCGTCATCTGACTTTTCAAAAACAATAACTTGGACATACCCGCCCGGTAAAGCAGGATTTCATATTTTCATCTGACTTGATTAAGATGCAACCATTATGAGAATCTGCTCCAAGACACATCAGTCTCATTCTGGCCAAATGAGGTAAACCACCGCAATATGATAATGTGATGATTCTGAGTCAAGGTGGGAAGCACTTGTCCTGCCAAACTTCCCTTCACTCACTGCTAACGGCCCTCACTTTCAGCAGAAATGGCAAACGGTCTGTGCTGGCATTCAAAACGTGTGCAGCCAGACTATTGGTGGCTGGGCCTCAGAGACCTGCCTGCTCCAGCCGCTTTTGAACTGCAGATCCAAATACGCTACGCTTATTGGAATGGCATGTAGCTGCTATTCTGAAGGGGAATCCTCCGCCTTTCCTTTGATGTCCACCACTGTGTCCAAGGCAGGCAACCCATTCTCATGCTCTGTTTTCTATTTACAAAGACATTTTCTATTTTGGAAAATGGATTTTTTTTTTTTTTTTTTTTNTTTTTTTTTTTTTTTTTTTGAAGTGAAGCAGACAAAAGACAGATTTATATGCTTCAGATGGCTGTGCTACGTTTGGCCTGAAGTGAAGTACAACTGTAGACTGCAATAAAGTGTATACAGGGAATGAAGGGAGGATAATGAAGCTGGCTGAATTGGTGTGATTCATTTAGCCCAGAAGAGGATCATGTGTGTTTACTGAATACTCCGATCAGATACTTGGATAGTGGCATTTCCAGAAGGGAAAATGTGCAACTGAATGGAAGAGTCATTGTTTTGCAAGTCACACAAGTAAGTCTCAAGTCATGACATTCAAGTCTCAGGTCTAAACAAGTCATAATACACTTTATACCAAGTTAACACTCTCAGCTGTGTGGATTTGAGCCTTATGACTTGAATTTGACTCACAAATTTGTTAACTTGAGACGACATAATCAAAGAAAGACTTGCAACTTGAATTTGACACCACTGAGCTGCGCTTGGACTTGTCAGTCTTGACATGTGACTTGATTTGGATTTTCCCATCTCTGGGATTTACAGTATTGCAGAACATCATCAGATGGAAAGTTATGAAAGTTAAAATTTTTATGATACCATTTCTCAAAATATACATCTGGAGGGACAAATACAGTATAAATATCCCTCCAGTTCCATCTAATCTGTGGAGCATCATTACTGAAAACCTGATGATAATAATGTAACACAAACTAGAAAAGATGTTTTCTGTTGCCAGGTCAGAAGTGGGAAGTAACTAAGAACATTTACTCAAGTACTGGGCTTGAGTATATTTTTAAGGTACTGGTAAGTATTTTGAGATACTTCCTACTTTTTCTCTTTACTACACTACATGTATCTGACAGCTGAATTAACCAGTTACAGCGATTCATATTTTTCTTTCAACAGAAGTTAAGCCCAGAAAATACTGCTGTTAAGCAAACCTTGTGTCTAAGCCTCTTTCGTCGTGGTAACTTGATATGTTTTGAGTTTTATAGAAGAAAGAGGTGGGAGAGTTCTCTTAAACTGTAGAGGAGCACGTAATCCTTCACCTGACTTGAAACCACAAAAACCATGTACAATACTTGTAAATCCAATTTGAGGATTTTAAGTCAACCAAATCAAAATTTTCATAATTTCAGTCCAAAGTCAATTAAAATACAATGTTTTGCCTCTGTTGGGTGAAAACAAAATGTATGTGGAAAAAAAAAAAGCTTTCTGTAGTTGGGTACTTTCATAAGTTCCAAAATTTTTCATTATTTCATTATAAAATTTGTATTATTGGGTGCATAAGATCTGACTCTCCAATTTTGAACATTTTGTTACTGACATTATTGAACATGTTCAATACATGTTTAAATTTGATACTTCAGTCATTTTTACTGCTAGTACTATTGCATGTATGTAAAAATTTGAATGCAGGACTTCTGTTTTAAATTGAGTATTTTCCATTTTGGTACAACTTTTATAAAAGAATACAGTATCTTAGTAGTTCCATTTGTCCCCTTATTAACTTAATGTGTATGAGTAAACTTTTGGTGGCAGATGATATCTAATGACTTGGCCTTTAGTGAATTGAAGCTCATTGAGTCACATCCCCACTTGGTGTAGAATCTGACATAGCGACCTGTCCTTTGAAGTGGACAATAAAAAGGCTAATCACATTACGCACCATTTGTCTTGCTTAAGTGAAGTGTTACAACACCTTCCGTAATTGTGTTTTAATCACAGGCTGAGACAAACTTGCTGTACACATGTCAGCAGGGGAGGCAGACCTCCTGGAAAGCGCCTCCGGGTGTCCTCCTCTGCGTTACTACGCGCTGTATACTGTAGTGCGCCTACAGGCTCCCAAATTGGCTCCATGGATTTCCAAGGTTATCTGAGGGTGTTTCATTATGTTAGTTCACTCCCTAGGACTTAGCATAATAAGATACATAAGGTTATTCATCATAGATTCTTGGGTTTAATGCTATTTAATCAGGGAAAATGTTTTGGATCCGGTGCCAAATCGTATAATTGAGATTTGAAGGCAAAATCCTCCTTTCAGTATCACTGAGCTATTCTCCTGTTAATGTATAATGTGTGTAGATTCCTTTTGAAGACTAAAACTTGTAATCAGCTGAGAGTTAAAGGAGCATACCGGTGATTGTGTATGTTTGAGTCCACAATTAACATACTTACTGACAACCATTTTGCACAATATACTACTTTAGCAGTAAATATTAGAGTTGTTTTTTCAACCTTCCAGGCTGACATTGGTTTCAGTTTATTCCAGAATGCTATAAAATCAACTTGTAGAGACTTGATACATGTTTGAGATACACAATCCTTCACAGCCAACATGTCTATTTGGCTGTTTTTGTCGAAGTAACTTTATTTAACCATCCAACAAGGAGCAGCAGGGAAGATGGTATGCCTCTGCCAGGAAATATAATCCGAGGAGAAGACGGTTTTTACCAAGAAATTAAAAATAACCATCACTTTTGCAATCGTGCATAAGTGTTAGAAGCTGAAACATTGAATTTTAAAGTGGTTTATCACCTGGACATTTGATTTTGAAAGATTAGGGGGATTTGAAAAAATAACGGGGAAAACTAAAACATGGTTTTATATTTTGGAAATTGCTTGTCAGTAACATAGTGGGCTGTATATATTAGGCTGAAACATGCACGATCACCGGTATGGTCCTTTAAAACTCATTTCTGGGATGAGAAAAGGGGGCGTAATCTGCTATCTTTGCAGGAGTTTTCCCTTGAAGTTCCTCCATTGATATCTAGCCGGGCAGCATTGGGAAGGACGGGAAGGAGTTAACCAGGGGGCGGGCGTCTGGACAGGGGGGCGTATAGTATAAAACCACTTCAAGAGCGCAAAACAAGAGCATCGTGTGCGAGTTTGACGTGACTTGTTACAGTTGGAGACGTTAAACCGCGTCTTCACGTCGGTGCGCTCACAAACACGCACATGATGGATGAATATTGACAGCTGCAGCCAGTGGCCTGACCAGGGAAGATACTTTTGACTACCTGTAGTATTTGGCTCCAAAGGTAGTGTTTTTTGGGGGGGGATTTATCTGCGCTTGTAGTGGAGAATGTGGACAAAATAAGAAATGCGTGTTGTGGATCAAGTGGTGGAAGTGGGGAAAGCGGGACTGTGAGGCTGAGAATGTGGCGTGGACACCGCGGCGCAACTGGGCTGCAAAGTTTCCTGAGTTTGGAGATTTGACGGGAACATTAAAAAAAAAGTGCGGAACCGTCCTGCACCAACCTGCACGCCACTTTAATGGGCAGCTCGGTGTATTGGCTCTTATGATATTTTGGTAGGATAAATAGCCTAATACAATTGTCTAAGACAAAGCTACAGCTTTCAAAGAAAACCGTTGGATTCTAATTCAATTAGAGCACTTCTGTGATTATTCGACCGCCCCTTCCCCTATCCTTTTCCCTTCAATTTTGCAATTCTCATCCCCGAAGTGGCTCCGAAGTGGTGTTGCGGCTCCTCGTCCCCGGCGGATCCGGAGATTGGAGTCTCTGCAGCGGCAGGAGGCGGAGTCGCAGCTCCGGTCACACCGCAGGCTCCCAAGAGCGGCCGCGTCAAAAGGATGGTGCGACTTGCGGCGGAACTCCTGCTGCTCCTCGGACTTCTTCTTCTTACTTTGCACATCACGGTGCTGCGGAGCAGCCCGTTACCGCAGGCTAATGTAACTGTGAGCCTGGATCAGGACTCTGCACTTACACAGGTGAGTCAGACCAGCGGTAATCTACCGTGGTCGGATTTCTGNGGGGGGGGGGGGGGAGGAGAGGATGTTGATGCAAAATCTCTTTTAGGTCTCTTTGTAAACAGGCTGAATGAGCACAGGTGGGTTTGATAAAATGCTGATATGGGCCACTGGTCCAGGTAAAACAAAGCCTCCATTCCTTGAGGTTTCCTGATTGTTGACATACACGGATGTGGTCTCCCCACGGTGTCCCCCGGGAATGGCAGTCTGCCAGCAGAGGACTGGAAGATGAGGTAGGGTCAGAGATCAGCCCCCCATCCCCTTAAACAGACACACCTCCCTATTGTTGGGGGTTAAATGCTGGCTTCAGGCACTTCTCTGTCATCATGGACTCATCACTGTCATCCAAGAGTTCAGCTGATGAGGAGGGTCAGGACTGAACCCCCTCAAGGTGCTTCTCTATACCCATAGTTGTGTCTGGGGCACAGTCTGGCGTCACCCTAATTTCCACCCTGCTCCAGACAATTGTTGAAGGAAGATACATCTTTCCAGTTTCTTGATGCCATCATACTGTGGATTTTAGCCTTTCTGGTTGATATAAATTTTGATATAATAATTTGATATAATTTTTAATGACACGTCTGCAATCCTTTTTGTTCCTCTGAAAGTACCAGTTTAGAACATGCTTTGACAGAATTTCACAAGGGAGACGTTTGTCATCGTGACACCACTTTAGACAAGTTTAATAGTTTAACTGCCCATTTTAACATCAGAGTAAAGTACACAGATTCCAATAGAGCCCCAAATCCTGACCTCAGGGTTAAGACAGGTCTGGGATCAACAGGCTTTTTTAAAGAGTGTTAAGCATCCTTCAGCTGCTTTTTGATGTATATTTAGCATGCTACTGAAATACTTTGACCACTCATTGCCAGCTTTGTGTCCCAGTGATAAATAGGTATTTATGCCTACTGGAATGGTGACCCCGCATAAATGGTTTATTAAAGCACAGGGAAATGAATGGAAAGAATTTTCGCCTCAACAGAGGATGGCGAGTGTAATTTCTGTTATCGCCACTATCACTGCCATCACTGCAGACTGACCTGTGTATAAGTAACAGCAAGCCTGTGTTCTGTTGGATGATGGGGCATGCAAAGCTGATGAAATATTCCAGGAATTTATCAAGTATTTGTCACACAGCCAAATGCTGGACTAAAGCAGCAAGACCAGGACAAGGAGGGAGTCCCTCCCAAAGAACAATAGCAAAAGCACCAAACACATACTAATCCATCCCAAACCTCCACATGCTTATTGTTGTTAGTCTGTATTTTCATGGAGATTCCTGGGTTTTAAAGCCCCCAACATTTCGATTCATACCCCAGACTGAGACAAGTGCAGACTGTTATTTTATTCATGAACACACCGACCATGTTCAGATATGCTTCAGATGACATCACCACTGAAGATGGTGATGTCATCAGCCAGGCTTGTCATGGCCCAGGGGGTGTATTGTCATCCCAAGGTGTCATATTTAAAATACCATTCAAAGAAACTATGGACAGGAACTACCCCATGCACTGTAGAAGAGATAGAAAAATCTTTGGCTGCAGGCAACAGGCTGTGGTCATGCATGTGACCACTGTCATCACCACAAAGGCAGATTCATGTAGCCTAGGAGTGTAAAGTTGCGTAATGTTTCACACGCACAATATTAGTGTGGATCCCCTGCTAAAGTTTAATATCACAAATGGGATAAAACATGTTTGTCAGCTAATAAAAAAATGTAAAATTTTTGATTGACAAATTCTAAGATTTAATTATTGCACACTTGACCTTGTTTACTTCTTGCTTGTTGAAACTCTGAGCCTTTAATTGCTTTTCTCAGTGTTTCAGCTTGAATACATAAGTACTCGCACACACACTGTATTGAGGGGAAGGATAGTTGTCTCTTCCACCTAAGTGCAGTGCTGAAAAACATCTGGCACAATGTGCACTGCTTTCATTTCCTGCCAGCTACCCTGGGGGAAGGACCCCTGAGTTGCTCCCAATTGAAAATGGAGTCATGCCCCTTTAAGCAGCCCTCACAAAGTGAAGAAGGGGGAAGCGGGAAAAGAAGAGGAGATACTGTGAGGAAGGGGAAGGGGGTGGCTTGTGTGTGTGTGTGTGTGTGTGTGTGTGTGTGTGTGTGTGTGTGTGTGTGTGTGTGTGTGCGCAAGTGTTCATTCATGGCTTTTGAGGGTGGGGGTGACATCCTGGGAGGCCCAAGATGAACAGAGGAATGGTGTGTCATTTTTGATCTCCAAATTAAAACATGTCCCTTCATGAGGAAGATCTCAGATCAGTGATAGGAGCTGATAGGCTGCCATCAAATGTGTTTCTCCTGCGCACTGTAACCATCTGAATGGACATTTATTTATTTATTCAGGATTATATTTGTTGGGATAAACAAATGCCTTTCCTTTCCAATGACTAATTCCGCATTCTTTCCATTACTTCCAACGTTGTCGTGTTTCTCTGATCACTCTACTAAAATACTGATTGTGGGGAAAAGGTTCTATAATTTGGACGTATGAAATTACATGGTCTGTCCTTCACACCGCTGATGGAAAATGGAAATATAGTGGAAAAATATAATCAGTATGCAAAATGCTTGGAACACTGATGAAATTTCTGTGCTTTCAGGAAAGAGCATTTGGATTTCCTTTTGTTTCTTAGTGATGGATTGTTTTCAACAGTATTATAATCACAAATTTCTGATTTACAATTAAGTTCAAAGGCAATACTTTGTATATATTTGAGAGCAGCACTTGTTTGAATAGAAGATTAGTTATTTCTCTCTCTCTCTCTCTCTCTCTCTCTCTCTCTCTCTCACACACACACACACACACACACACTACAGTGAGTAAAATTTTTGTCTTTGTTCTTTGGCATCTTTTTCCTCTGGCACTAAAGAATGTCAGACTAAACTGAATGTCAGTAGTGTTCCGTTGGCCCCTAAATAAGCACTAAAAATGAAAATGTTTCTTCAGCATGAAATATTGCCTTTTGCACACTAGGACAATGCTGCTAATCATGAAAAAATGTCTCGATTACTTGAAGTTGAGTGAAAAGGTTCTGTAACCCGAATGTCACTGGTTTGAATTCTTAAAACTCCCTATCCTTCCTGAACATAGCTACGCATGAATGTGTCTGATGTGTTCACTGGTGAAATAAAAGTGAAGAAAACAATATGACGTATTAGGAAAATATATGTAGTGATCACAGTTATCCCTGATGAATTTCATTAGACATTTCCTGGGCTGACTGTGGCTCAGTTTTTGTAAATTCAGTTCCTTTTTATGGATTACATCAAATTTGTGATTTGGGTTGATGGTAACCAAATCAAATGTGTCTTGTGATGAAAACCATCCTGACCTAATCTCATCCAGTGAAGAGAACAAATAAATTAAATATGAAGCTCACTTGTTGTCACAAGTTTGAGATGCATAAAGTTATTTATGAAAGATTTCCAGCAGAACTTTGCTGTTAATGGTTCATTTAGGCAAAAAGCAAACTTATATAGTAGCTTAAAACTGGAGTTAAGTACAACTCAAGTTAAATATGTATTAATTTCCAATTTGTATTTCAATACATATTTGTTGCTAAGGCCAAGGCAATTAAACTACCAATAAATGTACAAAAAATGGCATATAGTCTCTGGTTATAAGCAGATTTGAACTCCTGTACTCAGTGAAACATTGTCAGTAATGTTTCCCTGGAATGAATTAGAACTACTTTGAATTTTCAGTCTGAATAAACCAAATTAGTGTCAGGCCTACAGTACATCTGTACAATCTGTTTTCTGTGTATAACATAATTATGTCACAACAAAAGATTCAAGCAGGATTAGACTGGATAATGGAGGATTATCTGGCCTACAAAAAGAAACTTTCATTTAACTACGTTGGAAGAAATCATAGTAAAACATAATTCAGTAACAATTCATTTGAGTTTTTAATCATTCCAACTTCATGAAATCCATGTGGGTGCATCATTACAACGCTTGCACTTGGTATTCCAGTTGTTCAGGCATCACTAATATCTCCTAAAATGACAGGTGTGTGAATGAAAACAGCTCAACCTTGTCTTTTTAACTCTTTTACCTTCTCATGTATCCATTTGCTGTACACATTGAACCTTGTGCATGTTGGGTCCGCTGCCTCATGGACGCTCAACTACAGCCAGTGAGTGACTTCTGAAGGCTGGAAACTTGAAAAGCGGGGTTATCGCACGGGCATCTGAAAGCCTAAGTACTTGTGATAGAACCAAAGAGGGTCCTGTGATGTCCACATAATGGACAGATAGTGGATACACAAACTATGCTTGTATGTTGAAATGACCTTCTGCTTTGCCGCGCTCCAAGATCTCCTGTTTATCTCTCAGCCATAATTGTTAGGTGGTCAGTGCAGAAAATGCTTTGTGGTATTAATTGGAATCTGCATTTTTGAGGATGGGGTAAATTATCATGCTACCTCAAAGCTGATGAGTATCTTCTCTTTTTATGAGTTATCTACACTTTTCCACAAAATTATGGGTAATTATGAAGCAACGCCTGGTCCTCTGGTCATGATCTGGCTTAACGAAAGCAATGCTAAATGGATATGGAAGTCTTTTTGTGCAGCCTGCCCTCTGATCGTATTCAAGCTACATGTACATTTATAATCCTTCCACTTGTGCTCCACTTGCAGGCCTTATATTGTCCCAGAGTGCACCTTGGCTAGACACAAACAGCTCCACTGGGGGCTTTTATGCCCACCACAATGTGGCTGAGCTGACACTTTGTCTGTGACTGGCCGCCGCAACCGTACAGCATTGTTGCCATATTCTCAGGCCTCAGCCCGGCCACAAAAACACTAGGGAGGAAGAAACGGGAGATGAAAAAAGAAAACAAGAAACATGATTGATGGTTTTCTTTGATCTTATTTTCTGCCACCCCAGAATGGATGATTGCCGACTACTTATGGCTGTCTGTCCAATTGAGGAGTAATTGTTCCTTCTGTGCGCACATGACAGGGGACATATGCCTCAGCTGTCCTTTTGGGACAAATTTACAACCCCATGTCCGAAGACCAAATGTTTTTCTGTCTGCTAAGGCAGAAGTAATTATTTTGCAATGTTTGCTTAGGTTTCTGTGTATAGCCCCATTGCAGGATAATCATCAGTCTCACATAGTTCTTTTTCTCCCAAGCAGCTCCAGAAAACATGCTATATATGTCCACATCATATTACTATGTTAAAGAAGTAGTCTACTCTGTCAGCGTAAAATGGGAAAATATACAGAGCAACAGTGACATGGGATCTGAATATAGCTTGTTTATATTCTGAAGCAAGCAGGGGTGCAGGACTCGGTCTGTCAGTCTGGCTCCCTCTTTTGGAGTCCGCTGTCTGCAGGATTTATGAAAGAGGTCACGGCCACATGAACCCCTTGTCAGCATGAGAGATCAATCTAATGTTCCTGAGTGTGTAGGCTCTTTAGATGAAACGTAAGATGCAGGGCCTCATTCATACTTGATTGCGGTTATTAATATCATTACAATTAAAAGGGAAAATCCACGGTCTGTATTTGAATTCATTTTGTAAAATCACAATCTGTTATCTCTCCTTATCAGAACAATATCAATGCAAAAAGCAGCTCATCAGCCCAGCTGGCTCCTGAAGAGCGGCGGTCTGGTCCAGAACATCGTTTGGTCCACCGGCCCGCCAACGTCCCCTGGGCTCAAGGCTCGGGCAGCAGCCTACACAGGGATGGCCCGGGAGCTTTCCTTCTAGACCTACATAATTTCCCTGACCTCTCCAAAGCCGACATCAGCGGACAGAATCCCAACATACAGGTAACCATGTGTGTCTGTGCACCTGCCTCTGTGCTTTCGTGCTTTCACTCGCTCGTAAGACATGGTTACCCAAGCACACAGGGCAGGAAGAGCAAACAGGAAGAAGGAGAATAGGTTGGTGCACATCACTACCCCCCCCCCCCCCCNCCCCCCCCCCCCTTCTTCCCTCTCTCTCTCTGTCCACTTTCACACTTCTTGGCTCAAAGTGAAGCTTAAGATCCACACCGAGGTCTCACGTCCATCATCATGGCGCTAACCAGCAATGCCTCACTACTAACCCATATGCAGGAAGGCAGACTTCAGCTTATGTAAATTTGTGGCGAGCCCTTGCCCATAAGTCCCTCAGAGTGCAGATGGCTGAGTAACCGCTGCCATGTTTAAATCATTCTCCTGTCTAATCCAATGAGGCGGTCTTTCCATTTCTGAGAGCATCGCTGCTAAATCCGAGCACGAACAAAGTGTATTAACATCTCAAGATGTGGGAAGAGAGCAGGGCAACCAATTGAGCAAGGGAGTGAGACTGTGGGAGAAGAGGAGGAGGAAGAGGGGAGCTCTTTGATCCTGGGATTCATCTGGCTTTCATGGTCTGGAGGAGGCAGAGTAGCCCTTTGAACTTTGTGTTTAGGTGGAGAGAGGTGGGAGGGTGGCTGGGAAGCAGGGGTGGTGATCCCCCCTCATCTGCAAGGCACATGTGTTAGGACAAAAGGGAGGGAGGGGATTCAGGGTTTAGGGTTGTCACCTCATAGCAGCAGCAGCCTGATTGACCCATTCTGCCCAAAAATAAATGCATATCTGCTCTTGAAATGCTACATCCATTATGTTGACTTTAAATAGACTGCTACTAATTTCTTATCCAGGTGACCATTGAAGTGGTGGACGGACTAGAGAGCCATGAGCCAGAAAAAGGCCTCCGTAAAGAAACCAAACCCAGCTGGGCTTCTCCTAACTGGAGAAACTGGTGGCCTCACTCTTCCTCGTCCTTCTTTTCCTCTGCATCTTCCACCCCTCAGCAAATGGAGGAACACGAACGCTCCTATGGGAGCAACAGTGAGGACAGCAACTTCCTCAGGCCTCTGGGAGACTGGGATAGGAGAGGAGGAGGCACTGGAGGAGGAGGAGGAGGAGGAGGAGGAGGAGGAAGCAAAGCTCAGACTGAATATGGTAAGAGTNACTGGAGGAGGAGGAGGAGGAGGAGGAGGAGGAGGAAGCAAAGCTCAGACTGAATATGGTAAGAGTCTCAGCAGGGTGTGTGTTTTTTCGTATACATTGAACGATGTAGAAGATTTAGCAGGATCCGTGAGCTATTATTTAAGCGCTGGTCCGCAGCACTTCCACAGATGGCCATAGTCTGATGTGGAATCTGTAATTTGCAGATTTGCTGATTTAAGCTATCACCATGATAAGTGCAGTCATCCCAGGCAAACCTTTGGGAGCCCCTGATTGAAGCCTTTAACACTCTTTTATGAGATGGATTCCTCTGTGGCGTGGAGCTGGCTACGTGACACAGTTTAAACGCCTCGCAACATCAAAGTTCAATAACAGGAATGGGGCCAGGAGCTCCGTTCGGCTGCCACACCATTCTCACAACACTCTCCAAAAGTAACCCCACAGATAAATCTGCCTTGGAAGAATTCACACTCATTCTTATACAGGATCCATCCTCCCCATGTTGTAGCATGCCCAAACCAACATGGTCAGACAAGAATGCGTGTGCTGTGAAAAATGTCATTTTATCCACTTGCGCTCCGCTGCAGCGCAAGTGGAATGAGATTTCATAATCTTTCTTGTCGTACCAGACTGTGTTTAATGTCCTCGGCTTATCACTGTGGTCAGATCTATTTAATACCAAGGGAGAACGAGGAAATATTTTATCACTTCCGTCCTTGTTTTAAATCTAATGGTCATAATTGTGGACAGGAATTGTGGTTCATCCATCATAGATTATTGATATTACATTCAGTCATGTCATCTGTGGGCTCAGGGCAGCTATTCTAAATTTTGTCACCAGTTTTTTTGGCCTTAAGAAGTAATGGACGGGGAGGGGAGTAATGCTAGATGGCTATCTAGGCTGTACCCATACAAAATGCTCATAATGAGGGGCAGATGGCAGTGTGGGGGGGGGGGGNGGGGGTTATGGGAAGGTTTGGACCCAGGCCAGAAATACTTCCAGCCCAACATGCCCACTTTAATTTCCCTCATTGATGGGCTAAACTGCTTTCAAGATGTGCGTTTGTGTGTGTGTGCATGGGATGAATTGGTCATAGAGCCTACTGTAACTGTTTCCATGTATACCCATTACAGTGATCTGCTGAATGATAATTGGAGTTAAAGAGGATTTCTTGCTATTTCACTTCCCATTTTCAAACTGATGAATCACAGATAGAGCAGCTGAATGGTGTCCAGTGCTGCCAAGAAAATCTGAGCGCAGGAGAAAATGTCTAACTTGTAACTCGCCTACCGGATGTCTCGTAGCTTTGTTGTAATCTGCAAAATGCTTCTCTGTTATTTTGCTGACAACACACACACACACACTGCACCCTTTGCCTCGGACTTCTTGGTTCAACAATTTGTATCAGCTTATACAGGGTGGTGTGTATGTGTGTGTGTATACAGGCCTGTCTGGTATCTGCTTTGAGGGTCAAAGTCAAAGAAACTTTGAGGCTGCNCCCCCCCCTTTCATGTCCTTCCCCTGCTTATTATTAGTGAAGCACACTAACAGGCTTGAGTACAGCATATGGCTGTATCAGAACTCAGTCAGTATGTTAAAACTTCCATTCTACTCAGATTAAGGCAGCAAATCGAATTTTCAAATGCTACGCAAACACGCGATCAGCTCACAAATCGATGTTGGTGTCCTAGGAGTAACAGACTTTGATTCTGCGATTTTAAGTTGATTTATTCGAAACGATCCGGCGGCTTATTTTACACTGGTGTATGCATTCTGGACATGAGCTTCCATGGCATACTTCCCCTTTTAATTGAATTAAGCGACGAGTCATGTGTGTTTCGCGAATGATGGAATCCTATTAATTCCATCCATGAATATGCCCTGCTCCATGGAGTATCTCTCTTTCTCTCTTATTCAGACTATATTGATGGAGAAGGGGATTGGAGTGCCTGGTCAGTGTGCAGCGTCACCTGTGGAAACGGCAACCAGAAGAGAACCAGGTCATGTGGTTATGCCTGCACAGCCACTGAGTCTCGCACTTGTGATATGCCTAACTGCCCAGGTATACAGGAAATGTCTCCGGTAAAATCAATATTTAGAGATATGAGAATCCATTCTTTGATACGCCATTTTCTGTCTGCAGGAATTGAAGATGCCTTCAAGACGGCAGCTACTGAAGTGAGCCTGTTGGCTGGAACGGATGAGTTTAATGCCACAGAGCTCTTTGGTGTTGGTAAGTTCTCTCTGCTCGTCTTACTGCAGACAATCCTTCATTCAGATGTTGTTACACAAGACAGTTCATCCATCTGGCCGCAGTTCATAGCCCATTCCTCATGCCTTGACCGCGCTCCATTACTGTGAATGTGCAGCAGAGCACAAAGCTTTCTCTCTCTGTCTGTCTGTTCCAAATAAGCCCAGAGAAATCACACCTTCATGTCACACATTTGTCACACTTCTGTTTTCATCAACAGAGTGCCAGATAGGAGATGCAGCATTTGACACTGAGCTAATGTTTTCCAGACACAGACAGCTGCGAGCGATGGATGAACTGCAAGAGCGACTTCTTGAAGAAGTACATGATCAAAGTGGCCAACGACCTTCCCAGCTGCCCCTGCTCTTATCCCACCGAGGTGGCATACAGCACGACCGACGTACACGATGCCACCACACGACGGGATTTTCGTTGGAAAGATGCCAGCGGGCCGAAAGAGAAGCTGGAGATCTACAAGCCGACCGCACGTTACTGCATCCGCTCCATGCTGACGCTCGAGTCCACCACTCTTGCCGCACAGCACTGCTGCTATGATGACAACATGAAGCTCATCACTCGAGGTAAAGGAGCCGGCACGCCCAACCTTATCAGCACTGAGTTCTCAGCCGACCTGCACTATAAGGTGGACATCTTGCCCTGGATCATCTGCAAGGGAGACTGGAGCCGCTACAACCAGGCCAGGCCTCCTAACAACGGACAGAAATGCCCAGAGAATCCTCAGGATGAGGACTACTACAAACAGTTTGAAGAAGCCCGGGAATTCTAACCCTCTCAAGAATGAACGGAGGGGAAAAAAAAACAGTGCTTTAACATTCGAGTAAATCTTGCAAATGGTGCTGAATTATTCAGTTTTAGATCAAATAACACACATGAACATTTAGGCTCTGAGGATAAGGACTTACTGTGTTTGAAACAGGAGAAACGAAAATCCGAGAGCCAGATCCCTCATTTTTGGTCACAAGGAACTTTTCTTCACCAAAACCAGAGACAAAGCTTTGCTTTTTGAAGTTTTTTTTTTTTTTNGTTTTTTTTTTTTTTGTAATAAAATATGCCTCTGAAAAAAAATTCCAAGTAATAATTTTGTCATTAATTGTGTTGCCAATTATACTTCTTTCAGTTTTGCTGAAAAAAGGGAGAATGAGTTTATATTCATAAAAGCGAAAATTGTTATTATAGGATTGCCCGTTTAGTACGCGTCTGTCTCCATAGATTTTGTGTGTTTGGTGAATTTGAGAGGCCTGTGGTAATAAGCAGAATAATGGCATCCTTCAGGAATGTTTTGGAATGGGAGGGTGCCGCAGAGGACAGGGGACGAAGCTTATCCCATTTTCTCCTGCTTTGTCAATTGTACTATCCAGGTTGCCATGTAAGCTTGTGAGCACGTTTATTTAGCATGCACATGTTTATTTTTCACAAATAATTTACGACAACTGTGTCCCTTTGCCTCTCTAAAGCAGATCAGTCTCTTCATTGTAAAAAGCTTGCATTATTTTTGTAAAGTATTTATTAAGTTGTAGCTGTGTCTGAGTTGGGTGTCGTTGACTGTGGTTTTTTTCACAACGGCTGAATGCTAACTTGAGACGCCTGGCATGATCAAATGTTGCCATCATTGTGTGTATTCCCAGTCTCAAGTTAGGATTAAACCTTAATAGTGCATAAAGAATGTGTGAATACAATTGTACGGACAGATTTTTGAGATATAAATATATGAATAAATTTTTTTAAATCCATTAAATGTGAAAAAAAGTTCTTCTGATAACTTTTACACAAGAGCTGTGCCATATAATTCATAATAATACCTGTATAGTTTTTTTACATGATAAAATTTGTCATATGATGACGTGTTGATAGTTGGGAACATAAAAAATGATTTCTCCGCCAAAAGCACACACACCCGGGTGAATACCAAGAATGTCAAAAGCAGCACAAGGAGGAGAGCCAAGTAGCTGATTTGTGATGTAAAACAAGCAGGAAATTAATGCTAATGCTAATTCAGTCAAACATAGCTAGAGCGTTAGCTAGTTGTACTCCTTATGAGAGAAAAAGCAAATAGTGGGGTGAAATTAGCAAAGCGGTGACCTTTTATCAGCAACGACTTGTAGCAATAGTTAGTCTAACTGCTACGCTCATTTCAGCTGAGTTCTTATCATCAGCAGAGCCGTCTTTACATGTGTGTAAGTGCAGCATCATAGTGGCTTTTTAATACTGGAGGGAAATTCATAAGCTGCCAAAGATCAACTCGTAAAGGACCATACCAGCCATTTTTCATGTTTTAGCCTAATATATTCAATTTTCATACCTGTTACTGACAATCATTTCCCAAAGGATAAAACCGTATTTCAGTTTTCCTGATATTTTGCAAAATCTCTTAATCTTTCAAAATCAAATATTCAAGCGATACACCCACCTTAAAAAGCAATGTTTCACCTGCTAAGAGTTACGCAGCCTTATGAAGTCACGGTCGTTTAATATTTTTTCAATAAATGCAGGTCTTCTTTTGGGACTATATTCCCCGGTGGAGACATACATTCATTCCGTGCTTTTTATTGCGCTTAAACACTAAAAATTCCATAACTTCAAAAAAAACTGAATACGCGTCTTGTTTGCATTGATGAATTACCTATCCCAAGAACATTTCAAGTATCAATAAGTTGATTTTAATAATGTACCAGAATGAACAGAAACCAATGGTGGAAGTCTGGAAGCTTAATTAACCAATTTACCATTAATTTACCATTCCAGTAGTATGCTTTGGGAAATGATTGTCAGTAACATTACGTGTATGAAAATTGAATATATTAGGCTCAAACATGCAAAATGGTGGTATGGTCCTTTAAGCCATCATCAGCAATTGTATTTGCTGATGCTATTTACGGTATCTTTTTTTATACACTACTGAAGACTAGCAGCTAAGTTCATTTGAGTAATTTGAGAAACTCAATCCAGTGTTGCTCAGCATTACATTGTTCACCGTCTTGAATATCTTTATAATAAAAATATTTTGATATATCAAGATATGTTAAGGCTACATCTGCTACCCTTACTTTACATGGTTATGTTCTCTCAAATGTGGGAATTAACAGTTGCTGTTATGTTACAATAACGCATGTTATTTCCTTAAATCATCTGGGGAGAAAACTTAATTTCTCATCAATTAAACTCATTCAATGCACAAGACTTCCATTAGTTCCATCCAGTGTGGCTCTCAGGCCGACTCTTTTGATGGGATTGTGATATTTCTTCGGAGGGTGAGGAGGGTAAGGCTCCCTTGAATGTGACTCAAATTCTTTGTCTTTGGCATGCATCCTCACATTCCTGAGTAATTTCTCAGTACGCACACACACATGCACGCACACACACATTGAATGTTGCCTTTCCATAGAGGGACCTCTGACCATTCCCTCTCTGCTGAGTGCTGCAGTCATTGTCACACAGAGAACACCATTCACAGTGCCCTCATTCCTGCAGTCCTGTGTATGGCACAGCTGGCCGGGCGCTCGGCTTGTCTTTATAATGCAGCAGGCCCCAGCACGTTCCGCACCCCCGAGGCACTCCTTGCAAACTCCTAGCTGCTCCACTATTCATACAAAATTCCTCTACATGCCTCTTTCACTGTATCTCAGCCCATTTTGCCCAAACACACCCTTTATCAACAACTCACGCTCAAATATCCCCTGTAAATCGCTCTGATGTGTAGATATGGCCTTCCCTCGGTATTATCTCATAGCTTTGGAAATGATCAGGAGGAGAGTGTGTCTTNCCCCCCCCCCCCCAAGTACAAGCATGGTTCCAGGCTAAAATTACAGTAACCAGCATGGAGCATTATCCTAGCAGACCGTCTGCTCAACAGGCATGAAGATCAAAGCGACGTGTTCGTCTTGATTTTGAAACATTAGGTCCAGGCTCAGGTTTGTGACATACCTCCACCCCCCCNCCTCCACCCACCCTCCCCACATGAGTATCTCTTCTCCAGACAGGCTCCACGTGTCTTGAGAGCAGGCAATTACATGTACCGCCCTCCTCACTTTTCATCCCGCATTTCATCTCCTCTCCCCACAAACACTATCACCATGACTAGCAGTTCCCGTGCCAAGGCGCAGGTAGTAACACAGGAAGATTTAGAGGCTGAGCTGCAGCTCACTGTAACTGACATTAATGATGTGAAAGTGCAGACATGCAGCAGCAGCAGCAGCAGAAAGTACAGAGAAAACTCATGGTGTTGGCCTGCGGGGCATCAGTGAGGCCTCGCTTTTGTGTTACTATTTCCAGGATTCCCCTCTGGTATGTTTCAAAGGATGCAAAGCACCATATTAGTGGTATATTGTCAAGGATTCGAAAGGGCTCATTAAGCATCACCAAGATATGATTGTTGGTATTTTGCCTCTATTTTTGTTATGAGAAGGATATTATGTACTGTTTTAGGCCGAGTTTGACAGGGCTGCCTCTGGGCTTTCTCAGTGGATCTCCAAACAAGAGCAACTGTGGGAATAAGAGCACAAAAAAGGAGTTATAAGAGAGAAAGAGGAATGAAAGCAGTGGAAAGTTGGATTGGATAGTGTTGTGAAAAGAGAAGAGGAAGCTCACTGTTCAACAACTTTTGTTTTCTACCAGTTTCAGGTAGCATGTTGTGCTAGAGCTCAGAAAGCGCACATTGGCAGTCAGTCATCTTTGTTTTGTGACGTGGTGCAGATGTGGCAAAGTCATTTTTAGCTTCTCTCCCTTTCTTTTTCTTTTACTCCCTCGCTCTGCTACTTTATGGGTGGTGTAGCACATTGCAGGAAGTGTCTAGGCCACAATACCACAGCGCTCTAACTGCACGGCAAACTTAATTAAAAGGTTGTCTTTGCTCTTCTAATCTGGAAGTTGACCTGGACCGGGAGGTTGGTAATCTAGCCGCTCCCTTCATCTCCTTCTCCCCTTCACCCAAACTGTCCTCAAAGGAAAGCAGGGGCGGGATCGCTAGCACTCAGACTGCCATAGGCTTTGGCATAGGGTGTCGTGGGGGGTGGGCTGGGGAAAACATGCATGAGTGTACAGCTGAACAAACAGGTCAAGTAGCTGTAGAGCGGCAGAAAGGGCACGGTGCCTTACTTAACCCCTGCTGCTTCTGTCCGACATTAGCGAGATGCTGCAGGGGAGCAGCTCTTCATCCATGGCAAAGCAATGACAAATCAAACATGGAAATGCTTTAATTCACTGAGAATACTACACTTACATATAAACGTGCACTAAACGTCACTGTGTTAAAGGACCATACCACCTATTTTGTATATTTGAAGCTAATATATTCAATTTTCATACACGTAAGGTTACTGACAGTCATTTTCCAAGGGATATTTCTGGAACAGTGAGTTAAAAGTAAAAATTTCCTACCTTCCAGACCGCCATTGGTTTCAGTTCATTCTGGTATGCTATTAAAATCAACTNAAAAATTTCCTACCTTCCAGACCGCCATTGGTTTCAGTTCATTCTGGTATGCTATTAAAATCAACTTTTGATACTTGAAAAGTTCTTGGAATATGTAATCCATTATCATGAACAACACGTATGTTCAGGTTTTTTCGAAGTTTCGTAATTTTAGCATTTAAGCCCAATAAAAAGTGTGGAGTGAATGTCTGTCTCCGCCGGGGAATGTAGTCCCAAATGAAGACCTGCGTTTATCGAAAAATTAAAGCTGCCGTGACTTCTTAAGGCTGCGTAACTATTTGCAGGCAAGACATTGATTTTTAAGGTGGGTGTATCGTTGAATATTTGATTTTGAAAGATTAAGAGATTTTGCAAAATATCAGGAAAGCTGAAATACGGTTTTATCCTTTGAGAAATGCTTGTCAGTAATGTTATGTGTATGAAAATTGAATATATTAGGCTCAAACATGCAAAATGGGTGGTATGGTCCTTTAAGTAGTAGTTGAGTAGTGTAACAGCAGCTTCATGGCACCTGCTCTTGGCTGTTGTCTTCTATTTTTGTTCAGACAAAAAACATTCAACCATTTGTAAAATCACACACATGCATCTACCACCATCCCATGTCAAAGTCAGTCAAACTCAAATCCAACAGTTTCCTTTTATAGATAATTATTTATCTACACCAAATCATCATGTAGAAAAACACTCCATCTGAGCCAACAAAGACATAAACCAGATCAGTGAATTTGTTACCAGAGAGAAAGAAAACACAGCCACGGTGAAACCCTGCACCATGGCTGAGGAGCCGGTGCGCATAAACCACTGTGACAGCAAACGCTCCTGATGTTAGAAATGCTGAAGTCTGAGCTTTACGGCTGAAAGGGAGGATCCTGATGTGCAGGGAGGTGAGAGACGTCTGGGCCTTCTGACTCCTTGGGGTAATTTGTGTCTCAGGGCTGATAAAGGCCAGAGTTCTGGTTTTAACCCTGTGTGTTTGTGTGCGTTGATGAAAGCTAGTGGCACAGAGAGGTAGTAACAGTTTGGAGGAGGGAGTGGTGGTGGTGGCGGCCGTGAGGTGGCGAGGGAGGGGGGGTGGATGGCAGCGTGAGCACGGACGCCGCATGGCCATGATTCACTGTGACAGCACCGCTTGGCATGTGAGGACAGCAGGCCAGGCAGGCAAGGCTGCTGCCTTTGATCTTTATTTGCTCCACCGTCTGTTTTGCATTTAAGAGCCTTGCTGAGCGTAAGGCATTGGATACACCTTGAATGGCTCAGGACCCCGTCCACTTTTAAAGACCCAGGATCGTTTTTCAAAGCTAAGGGGATCCAGGACAGAGAGGGATGATGTTTGAAGAGGAGGGGGGGGATTCTGTGCTGAACATGACTGAGGGTCTCCCAGCAACACAGATTAGCTCTGATGAAAAGAGGGTGCTCTATAATAACACATAATCAAGTGAATGGAGAATGGTGTGAGTGGGTGAAGGGCACGGTAACACGTTTCTCCTTTTAGATGGACCCTCAAGATCAAACCGGGGTCAGGAGGCTCTGGAACAAAAACAAATATGCATGGCGCAGCACCTCACCAGCGAGTCTCCAGCTGCACCTCCGACCTGTCAGCTGCATTTTGCGCATTAGTGCTGTTAAATAATTGTGACATCTTACACCTGAAAGGCAAAGCGGCTTGGAGACATCCTCCATATATATTTCCCTCCTGCACAGCCAGGCAAGGAGCACTGACAGCGAGGCATCTTTCCCTTTCAGTTGTGATTTTCCATCAACATCTCTATTGTGCATTCCGCTCAGACTCTACAGTGGCCGCAATCCAGGACCAGCAGCTAAACAAACTATTGGCCCGGTTACTGACACAATTGTTAAAAATATCCGCTTAGAGACAGTTATTGCCAAAATCCGATGGTGCTGGATATTCAGAGCCTTTGAAAGGATCCAAGGTAATAAAATCCAAAATGTATGATAATGAAGACAACTGTGAAGGAAAATATTCAGAGAAAGACAGGGAAATATTTTGGCTGTATAATCCAGCTTTAAGATGAATGATGGGAATGTGACGCTAAAGATTAAATAAAAGAAAGAATAGTGGTTCAGGAAAAGGGCATAGCAAAGAAACACATTTTAATAATTCAAACAAATGTGTCAGATTTTAACATTTTCTCTCACAAATCTTTTTCCACTCCAGTTCCAGTTTGTATTTCAGATTATATGTGTGATATGTGTCATGGCTTATCCAAACTGCTCCTTAAAACAGCAGTTTATATCTTTAGATTAAAGAGGAACAGTACAGTAAGAGGAATGTGTCTCATGGTATGAAATTTAAAATACTAGAGTGTTTTGGCACAAAAACAGAAGACACAAAATCAGCAACATATATTTTATTTGCTTTTGAGCACTGTAGAGAGCTGTGCACAGATTACAATTTCATTAGCTTATACCATTCTATTTCAGCTGCATTTTCAAGTAAAGGTAAAACAAACTGTATCATGGTTTTGATGAGAGTAAAATACTTATCACTCAGGCCCCATTTACACCATTTACACTTGTATTAAAATGCATCTGGTTACGTTATCTGGACAATGACATCTGATGTCAGGACTTTCATTTATCCTTCCAATAAAAAGTCTCAGTATTTGCATTCTACCTGCATTGTGATTGGATTTCAGTAGGCGGGTCATTAAGTTACTAAGGCCCATGTTTCCTCCTCACTCCATGGAGAAGACGCACTGATTTTCAACCAATGGCCGGATTTTATCTCACAAATGTGTCCCAGCTACAATCTAGATAGAGGTTGTATTTACACCTGACCAGCAAATCAGATCTGATCACAATGAGAGCCAGCACACATCTGTATGTGATCTGGAAGACTGGCTTGCATTCTGATTGCAATGCATTCTGTGCACATTGACACCTTACATTAAAGGACCATATTGGTGATTTTGCATGTTGAAGCTCAATAAATATTACCCACATACGTTACGTTCTGACAACCATTTTCCTAAATATAAAGTTGTATTTTCCTTTTCCTGTTATTTTGCCAAATCCCCCAATCTTTCAAAATCAAATGTTCAGGTGATACACCCAACTTAAAATTCAATGTTTTACCTGCGTGTCCGAATGTAGAAGGCATGGTCATAAAAGTTGTCTCCTCCTGGGACTTTATTCCCTGGTGGAGACATACATTTTTTTCCACACAGCTCCTTGTTGGACCAGTTAAATTAAGTAACTTTGACAAAAAATACAAATAATGCTTGCTTTTGCTGTGATGAATTACTGATTTTAAGCACATTTCAAGCCTCTACAAGTTGATTTTAATAACGTAATGCAATGAACTGAAACCACTGACAGTCTGAAAGGAAGGAAAAGCAAATCTAAAATGTACCGCTCTAGTAGTATGTTTCAGAAAATGGGTGGTAGTAATGTAACGTGTATGTAGGTTGTACTTATTGGGCTCAAAAGTGCAAAATCACCAGTATGCTCCTTTAACATGTTTTCTTTATCCTGATAATGCATTTGAATACAGATTGCATTTTTATGCAACGTGTAAATAGGGCCGAACTAAGCAAAACAATAAAACCAAAGAAACTGATTATCGCAACACAAGAACCAATTCAGACCCTTTTTCCTTTCAAGTACAATATTCAACAGCACCATTTCATGGGCTTCACAAATGCATAAATTAGACTTTAGGATTCCTTTTCTCTCTTAACAAGAAAATACATGTCTCTGTTAACGTGATTCTATAAATATAAACCATTTCAATGATGACTAACAGTCACATTTGGTGGTGGGGATGAATACCGCTACCTGAGCGTCACTCTGGAAGTGCATAGCTTCCTGCTTCATGATTTACTCGATGCCTGGCAGAGAACGGAAAGTGGCTTATATGTTCTTAGGCTTTGTGCATGCAGTTGCTATTGTAAGAGCTATTTATTCACATTTTAAAACAGTTTAGCAAAGCAAATTCTATGACTTAAAAGTGATAAAATTCACTATGATCTAGGATGCACATGATGCTACATTATACAATATGTAATGGATCTATATGTGTAACCTTGTAAATTACTTTTTTTTAAATCCTTGTCCACTTTTCGCAGCTATAAATGTCCCATTCACAACTACTACAATTATCAGGGGTAGCAGGCATTCGACAAGGTGCATCCTGACATCTTTTTCCGACTCAAAAAGTATCTCAACGACAAAATAGGGACTTTCATTTGGAGTTCCGAAAAGTCTGAAAATAGTCACATCTGTTCAGCAATAATAAAATCACATGGACATCCACCCTGTTTTCCTAAATCATAGCTTATATACAAAAGAGGAAAGACGCCACTTATAGTTGGAAAAGAGTAACGAAGAAAAAATGGTGAATCAAGGCAAAGGTTTATCGGGGGGTGAAGGGGTAAGGAGTTGGCATAGAGTACATGCTGGAGGCAGAAAATGGCAAAGGGAAGTCCTGTAAGTGCATGAAGGACAAACTAACACCCCTCTCTCCTTCCTGGACACCTGTTAAAACAGCTAAAGCTTATTACTTCTGGCCTCACAAAGGTGGCGGGTGGGGAGGGGGTTGATGGTGTGGTGTGTGTGTGTGTGTGTGTGTGTGTTTGTTGTATTGCTGAAGAAGCCTGCAAGGAAGCTGGGTGCGGCTCACTCCACTACGCTCATCAGTCGACACACGCCTCCCTCGATGGCCAGAGACTGACCAGGAATGGTCCCAGGAGGCAATCTGGATATGTGGGTCTGAAGAAAAAGAAGAGACACAATCACAGAGTAGATAAAAGGAGTGAAGTGGGGTTCTATGGAGCCCATTTAAAAGCACCAGTCAGCCGATGTAAGCGATGAGGTCAGTCTAACAGATTCAGATTTGTGGTTTAAAACTGAAAATCATGCAGTTCTTTGCATAGAAACCAAAAAGCGAGCCACCACATGGATTTGAATCTGCGGCCTATTATTCTAGGTTTGCATGTTCTCCCCATTTCTGCACAGGTTGCCTCCCACTATCCAAACACACGCAGGTTAGAATTGGACAGTCTAAACTTCCTGCAGGTGTGAATGTGAGTGTGAACAAGTGTGTTAGCCTTGTGATAACCCTGTTGACCTGGCCCGGCTCCACCCTGCCTCCACACTGGCACCCTGCACGAGATAAGTGGGTGGATGGACGGATTAGATGGAAATGTTTTTCGTTTTGTAATCAGTTGCTTAAAAGAATTTGAGTGGACAACGATCGCAACAGTATTATTCAGAGCCCTCAAAGTTTATTTTATGATTTGTTTGTCCACAGAAGCAGTATTATGCTATCTATCTATTGTTTTTTATTTTTTTTTTGGATTTCAATGCTCAGTATAGAACAAACGGCATTTTTAAGCCATTATGTTATAAGTTGTTATACAGTATGTGGCCTTGTATATAGGTGATATTCATAGCAAATTCTGTGCAGAATTTGCTATGAATATCACCCAATGTTTGATTTTAATGTGTTTACTTTACATTTAAAATTTCTTTGACTATGGCATTTGTGAGCACTGCGAGTGTGATAAATGATTTATGATTTCAGTTGACCCATTTTTTTTTTAAAGCAAGTGTGGTACACAGACAGTAAATACAGTGGGGAAAATTGCTAACATACAACTGCTGGGAATACCCTTCTAACAAAAGATGAAAATATTAAAGCTTTGGATGATGCACAAATCAACAAACGCATAAACAAGACAGACATGGCTGGAATAGAACATGTAAATAAACCACATGCTTCATCTTTGTAAAAGAAAGATTTTGCCAGAAAGAACTGTTTGCTGTATTCCTTGTTAGAATTAAAAGGAAATGTGGTAACTAGTTGGTTACAAAGTATGTTTAAGGGACGATACCTGTGATTTAGCATATTTGGGCCCAATAATACAACTTGTATACATGTTATATTGTAATTAAAATGACAGTCCCATCTACAATAATGCAAAAGTGTTAGCAGGTGAAACACTGAATAAAAGGTGGCTGTATCACCTGACCATTTGATTTTGAATGATTATGGGATTTGGAAAAATAACAGGAAAGCCAAGACACGGTTTTATGTTTTGGAAATCATCAGTAACATAACGTGTGTGCAGGCCGTATGTATTGGGCTTAAACATGCAAAATCGCTGGTATGGTCCTTTAAGGCTCTACTGAGTATAACTAAAGAATTTTCAGCAACAGAGCTGCAGTATAAGTAATAAGGAAGTAGGCGTCGACATCAGCTAATATTGGCACATCATGAGCACCACTAAATTACCCAGATGGCAAGTGAGCCTTTGCAGGGGAAGAGACAGAAAGTGGAGAACGGGAGCAGAGTGCTAGTGTTTTGTGTTTGAGCAGAGGGAGAGGAGTAAGAGGAGGAGGGATGGGGGCAAACACAGCTGCGATGCTGAGAGTCAAGCTGCGAGTGAAGCTTCCACTGGGGGATCAAAGTTGACCAACTCTGGCTGTGCCAATAATGGCAGTCATACTCTTTCTTGTCTCTCCAGAGATGTGAGAGCAGTCTCAGCACTGGGGGAGGAGTCACTCTCGCTGCTAACCAGGCCACAGAATCAGCCTCAACTTCACTCCTCCAGTTACAGGAGCCCTCTTTTCTACTGGCCTTTTTTTGTGTAAGCCTGACCTATGGCCCGTTACACATGGGGGGCAAATGTCACTACAGTGAGACAACAGCCAGACAGGGCCACGCACACATGGAAATACTCTCAGGGGCTATTATACCTTCAGGACCTCTTTCTGAGTTCATCCTCTTCCCTTCATGTCTTCAGATGGTGTTAAACAGAGGGCTTCTTTAAACTCTTTAGACTTCAAGACTCAGAGCTGAGTCACAGTCCACTAATGATGACACGCTAAATGTTTCCCTTCTGATGTTTGCATGTCAGACTTTGCTCTGTTCTCTTACAAAATTCTCTACTGGGTACAATTAACGATGAGCTGTATGACTTCATATATTTTACGTCTGATCGTGACACCCACTGGGTCCTAAACCTTATTTCCACATGTGCTAGTTGATAACTGAGGTTACAGGGCCACAGCTGTGAGGATGAATGATGCTTCAGTAGTCAGACGTGTCTTTGACATCAGGTCTGTTCAATGTGGAGCCAAAACACAACGCTGTAGCTGCATGAGTAGCATTGTCTTACTCATTACCATTCATGCCGAGTGGGATTTTTGAGACTACACGACTCAAATTACACAACTATCTTTCCGGTAATCTTATGTCTTGTGGTGCGTATACTACATGGCTGAGCACAGACACGGTGCAAAACTTGCAAGATCTATCACCTGGTAGGAGATAAGAGACGTCTGATCGGTATTCACAAAACCTCACATGATAAGTGAAAATGTACCAAACTGCATGCGTGAAGTTAGAAGATAAAAGAAGTCACTGTGATTTTGCCAACAATGACCCAAAAAAGGAGCAGCTGCCGCTCAAGTACCATTTGTATTATTTTGTACAGAAAAACAAGGAAAAACGCAGACTATGAGAAGGAGTGTTGGTTTTTTTCCACTTTCCTTCCTATCAAGCTGGCTGTTACTCATTCCTGTTCTGAGGATTTGTCATTCCAGCACAAACTGGAAGAGCATCTCAAATTCTAAATAATTTTAAGCATGCTTGAAAATGTTGGGGTATCTGAGATGGGATCCAGACTAGGTCAGGACATGTCTCTGAGACTGAATGACTGTCAGAGACAAGCGCAGATTTTGCTCTGACCAGAAAAGTTTTGATCAGAAAAGTTTGCCTGTATTTAAAAAAACAGGAGCTAAAATCTTGTAGTCTGACATTGGCTTAAACCACAATCATGAATGGAATTAAGAGGAGTCTGTCATTCGCTGAACATGGTTTACGAGAGACTGTAAACCCATGAAGAATTAACAGGCATCTTACAATTGCATAATGTATTTCTGAGTACATCAACATAGATTCATGGCCCATTTTAATCCATTTACGGTGTTGACTATTGACACTTTAGAATTGAAGTTTTCAACGTACATGTACTGAAAATACTGATATTTTATACGTGAACAGAAATGTTTATTCCTTTTGCTCATTCAGCAATATAATATTATACCATAATATTTGGAGAGAAATCTAATATATGGACTGAAATCCAATTGTTGTGTTAGCCTCAACAGTCAATTACTGACATAATATTCAACTTTTTTTTGGCAACCTCAACAGTTTTGAGTGGCCAAAAGGTTAGCTCATCATTATGGCTTTAACCACAGTCATAATCTGGTTACCTGAACATACCAACAAATTTTCTACCTCGTAAATAATGTCTATCTCCTCCAATATATAACAAGTTACTTTATAATTAAGTTTTATAATGAATTCTTGCCCTGGAGTCTACTGTTTGTTTACAGGGGTGGGACATTAATCATTCAGTATGTTTACATGCATGGTAAAACTTCAATTATACTCGGATTAAGGCAATAAATAATTTTTTTTCAAAAGTGATGTATATTCTGTAATTAGATTGAAATTGGCATAAATCAGAGTAAGCATACTCAGAGTACCTAGATTATGCAATTATAAATCAATTTATTCAGGCGTGTAGACATTATAACTGGAGTAAGCCACCATAAGCATTTCCTTACATCCTCATATTCTCCTATACTCCCAATAATGCAACACCTCATGTATATTTGGCGAACTCCAGAAGCTTATAAATTCTTACTCGCATTTTTTGCCTTAACCAGAGTACAGACAAGAAAATCTTAGTGTGCACATAAATGTACTGATTGAGTCATCCAGGCTGACAGAGCAGAGAAGAAATGTAGAGAGGAATTATATGCTGGCTAGACAGACAAAAAAAAAAAAAAAAANAAAAAAAAAAAAAAAAACAACAAAAAAACGAAAACACACAAAGCCGGAGTCACCCTGTTGTCAGCTTGTTATGCAGTGATGGAAGTAACCACATGACAGGAGTATGGTGGAGTCAAAACATAAAGTAGAAAACACAAAGTTCCATTGTATCTGTTGGCAAAAAAAGCAACGTGCTGCATGGTGATACGAATGCGTTTAGGACCTAGAGAAGCCACACATTAACACCACAGAGGAGGCCAGATGATAAATATAACTCTGTGACTACGCTGCTGCATGTGTGTTGTGGTTTCACATTCCTTCCTTCCTTCAAAAATAAATAAATAAATAAATAAAACACAATCATATGCCATTTATTCTCCACGCAAGATGGATGATAAAAACAAAATGTTCCATAATAAAAGACATTTGTCATGTAATACACAAAGCAGACAATAGCCAGGAGGCCTGAGTTGCACGCCATTTGAATTTCTCTGGCCTGAGACAATTTAAGCAGCAAAAGCTTTATAGTGGTAATGATGTCCAGGAGGAGGGAAGTGAACCGTGGTTGTGTCGCTGTGGATACTACAAGCCTCTTTTATCTGTCCAGTCATGACAAACAAGAAGACAATAGCCGAATGATTTCAGAAGCACCGCCACTGGCCTGTCCACGTCGCTTTGAGAATCCCTGTAAGACACAGCCTGATGTACTGATGTCTGATCATTTGGAAACATAGGTGAGGGTCTGAACAAAACCAGACACTCTTGCACTATCCTAACTGCATAAAAAGTAAGAAAATCCTGAGGGGAGATCCACACATTTGGGGATTTGAGCAACAGCGTATTTATCTGTTCTCCTTGGTGCACAAAATGAGAGATCTAAACCTGCTACAGGGAAAAATAAAAATCCAGCCTGACCTCTGTCCTAAATACTCCTGCTCCTTTGTTTCAGGTCTTTCATGTTCTTATCACAGGGAAGCAGCGGAACAAGGACTCTGACCAGCTGGTTACCAACCCAGTGCGATGCTAACAGGAATGGGAAGAATTTCTGTGGAACAGCAGCTGAGGATAGATCTGCCTGTATTTCACAGAGGTTTTAATCCTCCAGCTGTACATATAGTTCTCTATCTCTGCATGTCCGCTCACTGCTTTCACGTGCTTAACCAATCAGGATGAGCAGTGGGGCCACGTTAATAAAGTGATGTCACCTATTCACACCACAGCTATGGATGACATAGACCATCATGAATCTGGCAGCAGGACAGATCCACTATGGTCAGTAGATTTCTAAGACTGCTTCAAGAGCCCATGTTCACATAGCATTCTGTGCATATATGAACAAAAATAACAAATGCACTTGTAAAATAAGACATGGACTTGTTGCACACGACTTAGTGGTTTGTTCTGGTTGCTGTGCTTGCACAGTTAAATAAACCCCTCAAACCTTGTTCTCTGCCTTCGTATGTGTGCAAACATCTCTATTAGGCTCACACAGCCAGATTACATCTCATGAACTCAGTTTTGTTATGAAAATGAAGTCAAGAAACAACCACTGTCAGCCATTAACTGTACAGCTTGCTTGAAATGATGTCTATCTCAAGCTAATTTATCCATGAGCAAAGTGACAAATCCCCTGACTGTACAAGACAAAAACTCAAATGAAATCAAACCTTCTACATTAGGAAGTATTATAAAATATTTATTTTAAAAATAGGAGAGAGGTGCTATGGAAATCATATAATCATGTAAAGCTCAGATCCAAATAGGTTTTTCACAGTTGGAGATTTTTCACACCAGTGTAACTTCTGCCAGTACACTGCAGAATACTGGTTTTATCAACCTCTCAAAGCCCTGCACACCCATGGAACACCCGCACAGGTATTTATTTTCACTTATTCTAGCTAATTGGAGCTTTTTTCAGGACTGTGTAGGTGTGTACACGCTACACTTGACTGAATTTCTAGATATATTTGATTCATCTGTCACGGTGGGAAAACTTATTTCATGACTCTTTAGAAAATTTGGAACTCCACAAAACATTTTAATCAACCGAATAATTGAAAACACCTGTTTGGGTGTGCAGGGCTTCTATTGGATCTTTTGCTCACATGCGGCATGTATCGGACATGCGTTGTGAAGTAATAATTTTAAAAAAGCACATGGAATCGGATATTCTCAGATCCCTTTTGGGCCGCATGCACAACATATCAGATATCTGCCAATACGACTGCGATCTAAATACACAGATTAGAATTTCCTCACCATTTCAACTCAGACGAAATGACACCGTTCTACTTTATCCGCCTATGAATGATGGAAGCAATCAATGACGTAAGCAATCAATCAATCTGTCAACAGAAATGGAGGACATACTATATATGTATCATACTGATGCGACGCTTATGCCAAACAGATGTGCGATAACACGTTCCCGTTGCCACCACAATCCAACTCCCAGCTGCTTCTGCACTGAGATTCCGCCCAACAAAAGGATATTGAGAGTCTCACGTGTCTCAGAAATGTGCACATGCGCATGGATTTTGTGCATGGAACTTCACAATCTAAATAAGCAGACTGTTTATTGCTGTCACTGTTTGCTT
>VXCM01003813.1:262-24243 GCA_014773175.1 Lucifuga dentata | reverse complement strand
ACATGTATGAAAATTGAATATATTAGGCTCAAACATGCAAAATGGGTGGTATGGTCCTTTAATACACTATCAAAATAAAAGTGGAGTCACAGTGAGAATGTGAAAAGCAGACTATTAAAGATAAGATGAAATACAGCAGCACAGGCTGTTTGTGTCGCACAGCGCTGTCATATGCTTTTGTCTAAAACAGGGTTCATGGTTGTCTGTCCGACTCATGAGTCAACCGCTACACAGGTGCAGTGCTTTGAGACTTTTTGCAAAGAATCATGCTTTCTTACTCCTGTCTCTCACATACTCAGACAAATCTAACAGGTCTGACTCAGATAAATAAACCTGAGAGCTCAAATGCTGTTTGGAAGGTATGATGTCAATAGTTTACAATATGTATAGACCCGTCTGAGTTAACAACAAATGCTATCTGAACTGCTCTGTGTCCATCTGTCTGAATCCCACGGTGAGAACCATCATGGTGCAGGAGGCAATAAATCTTTTTTTTTTTTAAACATCACTTAAACACCATAATTAGGTTGCAGTCTGAGTAAGCCACTCTGAGTAACAGACCTAGATTGTGATTGTAAATCAGTTTACTCAGGCATTTAAACGTTACATTTCAAGTTACATTATTTCCTCACCTGGCGGACTCTTCCTCTCCAACACATCATTATGCAACACATCATGTACTGTATATCTGGTGAACTGAAGCCAGTTAATTCTGTGTATACATTTTACTCAACTTTTGCCTTCATCTATGACGGTTTATTCGGGCCATATAAGACGGGAAAAAATATAATAAGAAGGGCATTATTTTGAGATTTTAAACTCATAAATTTGCGAGTTTTTTAAAAGTCTGTATGCTTCTGATAATTTGATGATTTTGCGCTACAAGTACAAGTATTTCTTTATTGTTAAATCTGATGCAAAAGTATAACATAATAAGGTCATGTGTTGCAGGCATAGTCACAACGTGAGGCGGTTTGATTCCCCCTTATTATTTTTCTGAGTTTAAAAACTTGCAAATTTGCCAGTTTAAAAACTCAAAAATTTGCTCAGAAAAATAATAAGGGAGAATCAGAACTGCCTCGCATTGTGACTATGCCCGCAACACATGACCTTATTAAACTATATTTTTTCATTGGACTTAGCAATAAAGAAATACTTGTGCTTTTAGCACAAAATCATTGAATTATCATAAGCATACAGCCTTTTAAAACTGGCAAATTTACGAGTTTGAAAACTGGCAAATTTGCAAGTTTAAAAACTCAAAGTAATGGCCCCCTCGTTTTTTTTTTCCATCTTATATGGCCCTAATATGCCACATTGTATTAATCAAATTACATTAAAAATAAAGAGTATATTGTGATGTAAACATACTAAGTGCCGTGTATGCTCGGGAGGTGAGCCTACCGTAAAGGAACAGGAAGCAACAAAAAACCGTGAAAACGGACATGATCTATAGAAAGAAGAAGTGCTGACACACCAATTAACAACCTTCAATAATCATGTGCTTCATTAACGGCGATCCATGGCTAAAGTCATTGAACTCCAGATCAATCTCAAAATGCTACGAGCCAGATCTTCCAAGGCATTTTTTCCAAAACAGATCAAGTCAGATCAAGCTGACTCTAACTGGGACAGACTTCCTTTCTGAAACCTGGTTAACAGAAATATTGTCAGAAATATTGTCTCCAGGATTGAGCATATATGGGAAAGACACAAATATAGAGAAAGGATGGGTTTACTCATATATGTAACAGGAAAGGCTAAACAAATAATTATGTCATGTATCTCTGCTTTCAAATTAGAATTGTTTTAACACATGAGGTACAGTGCATATTGTATTCTGGAAACAACGGGGCGATAATGCAGTGAGATTAGGGATGCTGAAGGATCTGAGTGGGGATTAATGTTGGATTTTTATGTTTGCTTTATCTGCATTTCATTATTTATTTTATACTGTATCAACAGTGGATCACTGAGAAGAGAATCAGCTTTTAGGTATATAAGTATGCAATTTATCTCAATCAAATAAACAATAAAATATTATAAAATGAACAAAAGTGATTCAATTTGGCCATTTTTAAACTTCAGTGATGCGTTTAGCAAAGAGAAATACACGGATTGATGTAAGGTGACCCGCAAATTGAGCCCAAAAACAAAACACCATCAAACAATTTACGTTCAGGAAAAAACACACAATGCAGAAGTCTTCAAGGAGACAGAGATGTGGACAGATAAGAAGTCTCACTCAAAGTCTTACTTATCGTAAGACTTTGAGTGGGTTTGCTGGGTTAATGCTCAATTTGTTTTCATCAGACTGACTGTGACAAGATGTTCACAAAGCCTTGAAAATGTCTGATCAAAATTCAAAGATTTTCAATACTGTGGAACACCTCGACAAACCTGGAGCGGGGACAAACAAACCGTACACCCACACACTCAGGCCCGTACGCACACATGGATGGAGACACACACACACACACACACGGACACGAATACCTAAAGGCAAATACAGATACACAAACATTAGAGCACTGCAGCCCAAAACTGTCTCTCTGTGTTGATTTTTCTGGGCTCCTAAATCTGGTTTGGGGGCAGAGATGGTGCCCACTTGATTCTTTTATGTATGCGATGCAGCAGGTTTCTCTGGTGGAAGACAGAGACACATCTAGCTCATCTCATAGGTAAAGCACAATCAGGTAAACAAGAGTGAAAATGAAAAGAGCAATGCGCTGTTAAAAAAAAAAAAAAGCCACAAAAAGTTCAAAGCTCAAGTTCAAACTGAAATTCTGCAGTTATACGGATTTACATAAACACTGAAAAGCAATTGATTGCTGGTTACAATTAAAGGACCATACCACCTACTTTGCATGTTTGAGCCTAATATATTCAATTTTCATACACATTATGTTACTGACAATCATTTCCCAAGNTTTGCATGTTTGAGCCTAATATATTCAATTTTCATACACATTATGTTACTGACAATCATTTCCCAAGCCATACTACTGGAATGGTGAATTAAAACATTTTTTTCCTACCTTCCAGACTGCCATTGGTTTCAGTTCATTCTGGTACGTTATTAAAATCAACTTGTTGATACTTGAAACGTTCTTGGGATAGGTAATCCATCATCACCAACAAGACGTGTATTCAGGTTTTTTCGAAGTTTCGTAATTTTAACGTTTGAGCACAATAAAAAGCACAGAGTGAATGTATGTCTCCACCGGGGAATATAGTCCCAAAAGAAGACCTGCATTTATGGAAAAATTTAAAAGACCGTGATTCATAAGGCTGTGTAACTACTGTATTAGCAGACGAAACATGGATTTTTAAGGTGGATGTATCGCTTGAATATTTGATTTTGAAAGATTAAGAGATTTTGTTAAATATCAGGAAAGCTGAAATATGGTTTTATCCTTTGGGAAATAACATGTATGAAAATTGAATACATTTTGCTCAAACATTCAAACATGCAAAATAGACAGATGGTCCTTTAATGTTTAAGTTTATACAATAGGAGGGGGAGGGGGGGNAGAGAGAGAGAGAGAGAGAGAGAGAGAGAGAGGGTGGTATGGTCCTTTAAAGTCTCTAATCAGATACTCAAATACTGCAGTATTACACATTAGACCAGAATAATTCATGCTAATGAAAAGGAAGAATGAACTGCAGGCATAGAGACAATGTGAGGTGGTTCAATTCCCATTCTCATTAGTTTCCCTTTTTCATGATTAAAAAAAAATTAATTTTTCTTTTCTTTAATTATTATTTTAAAAAATTAAAAAAAATGATTATTCATCATTAAAAAAAACCTCACAAATTTACCAGTTTAAAAATGTACAAATTTGCCAGTTAACTCACATATTTGTGAAGTTTTTTTTTTTGAGAGTACATGAACCTTATTAAATTATACTTTTCTGTCAGATTGAGCAATAAAGAAATACTTATGCTTTTAGTGCAAAATCATCAAAAATTATAATAAGCATACAGACTTTTAAAACTGGCAAACTATGTTGTGACTATGCCTGCAGTACATTACCTTATTACTTATTATTTATACTTTTTCATTGGATTAAGCATATTTCTTTGTTGCTAAATCCAATGGAAAAGTATAATTTAATAAAGTCGTGTTTTTAGAGCAAAATCATTGAGTTATCATAAGCATATGGATCATTGAAGTATCATAAGTATTCAGACTTTTATCGGCAAATTTTCTAGTTTTAAAAATCGTAAATTTGCAAGTATAAAAACTTGAAGTAATGCCCCCTCCTTTTTTTGTCTTATAAGGCCCTAATATGCTGTTGTACTCGCTCTCGTCTGTCATCTCCTACGACATGATTTGAGATGATAGCAGCCATACACTGTAGTAATAGCTAGCTAGCTAGTTACTGCTCACGTCACATATGTGTGTGTGGGGCACTGGGGGAGGGAGACAAAGCAAGAATGGAAAGAAAGAAATGATTTAAGAGACACTGGATATTTACACGATATTATCATATGTGTATTTAACATGATATCAATATTTCATTTTTTAAATATCATGGTTATTGTCAATACCAGTATATCGCGACACCCCTACTTGTATTATTTCTTCTTGTTGTGCACAATGTGTAAACTTATCAATATGTCACGGCACCATAATATCATCAACACTGTGATATGACCGGTATTATCATGAACGACACGAGGAGGCACAGTCTTGAGAATCCAGGAGTTTGAATTCTTTGTTCGTTTCACACCAGCTTCCATGAGCGGTTAAATACAGCTGAGTGAAACAATGGAAATGGAGGGGAGAAAAAAATAGCAAGGCCTAAAGCCACAGAGGGATGCTCTATCTGCAACGTTGGAGCTTGCAGAAATTGTTTAATGACTTGTGTGAGATTGATGTTAGAAAATTCCACAGGGACAGAAATGTTTGATCTGTATCTTTGGAAAATCTCTGCCCATCTGACAGCTGAACTCAGAGTTCATGTCTTTAATTGGACTAGGATCTTTGGTGCTATCCCAAAGATATGGATCCAAGCCAACTCACTCCCAGCTGACTCCCACTTGATCCGACTGACCCTACTGCTGCCCTTCCTCATTACCATCCTTCCATGCTCAGATACCAGAATCCTAGCTAAAATCCAAGCAAAGGGCATTTTTAACTAATAAGCCTCGGCTAATGCGCAAGTCTGATAATTGCACAGTTTTCACTGCATCACCAGCTTTAAAACATGCAAATCCATGAATTTTTAGATTTTCTGATTGAGTGCATCAAATTAACACTTGTTTTTTTTCTTGTATTTAAATATCGGTTTCTCCGAATGTTGTTGTTTTCTTTTCTAGCGCTTGCTCTTCTAAAATATTAATTTTGATTTTTCTCACATGCCTCCATCAACAGATACAGTACAAATTGGCGAAAAAAAAAATCATGGCTTTTACGACTTTTCTGCTAGGATATTTGGCATAGGCTGCCGATAAAGCGTTATATAATAAATGAACCCTGAATCTAAAGCAGATGAAACTCTAGGTGTGCAGCGTAACAGCTTTTTGACAGCTCTTAATCAATACTTCATACAAAAAAGAAGCAAATATGGTGGTGTGATCCCATCAAAGACAGGAGCTGGTGCAACTGTACATTATTGGTAAAAATGTGGGTGTCAGTTGAGGTATTTCAACATCTTTTATTTCCCTTGCTGCTCTGTAAGGCAGAAAACATTACAGTGATGCATGTTTGAAGGCAGAGGTAGGAAAAGTAGAGCAAGAAAGAGAGGGAATAGAGAGGAAAGGGGGGACAGAAATGGAGGTATAACATCATAGCTCAGGGGGCTTACAAGTTTTCGTTCAGAGCTCTTAGATCTGGGTGGCTGCTGAAGGGAGAGTAAAAGTGAGATATCAAACAACTTGGGAGTGATGGGAGAGGGAGGGAGATGTAAAGAGGTAGAGGAAAAAGAAAAAGAGAGGAAAAACTCTCCTCTCTCGTGTGTTCTGTTTTTTTTTCTGCATACGAGTCGAGCGAGGAACGACCTTGCTGGGTAGAGCGCGGAGCTTTTCTCTCTTTTAAGTCCTACTCACTCTCTCAGCTCCCTTTGAGGATCAGCCAGAGGGATCGGCAGAGGAGAGAGAGNTCCTACTCACTCTCTCAGCTCCCTTTGAGGATCAGCCAGAGGGATCGGCAGAGGAGAGAGAGTGAAAAATGCAGAAGATGGAGAGAAGAGACAGGAGTCAGACATGCAAAAGAAAAAAAAAAACAAGAAACACAGCAGTGGAAGAGAGAAGGCAGGACAGATAAAGCAGAGGAGATGAGTGTTGAAAGCTAGAAAATGGGATGTTTAACAACTGTAGGACAGACAGGAAGAAGAGAGGTATGGATAAAGGACAGAAATAAGAATGAATGTGCAGATGGAAGGCCAAAAGATGGAATTAAGAATGACAGACAGACCAACAAAATGATGGAATAGCAGAATCTCAGACAGGCAGGTAAAGAGAGAAAATACAGAGAAAATCAGATGATGAAAGACATAAATAATAGTCGCAACCACTAGTGTAAAACCTGGCTGGTAATTCATAAACGCCACAATAACTGAGGCTAAAGGTCTTTTTATACCAGGTGCGACGCGAATAAGAGAAACTGTCGCATCACCCAAACTATTTACACCTGTTGCGATGCAAATTTATGACTGCTTGTCAAGAAAATTTTGTGGCGCAACAGGACATCAGGATGGATTCAACATCCAGTGATGATTTGGTGCTGATCCTTTTGACAAAAAAGAAGAGAAAACGTTTGTGGATTCATCCAAATCTGGAGGGAAGAAAAGAACATGGGAGTTTGACTGTCTGATACAGGAGCTGAAACTTTACCATGATGCTTCAGACAAGATTTCAGGATGCCAATTTGAACATGTCCTGGAGATGTGAGCGCCACATCTGAGGAGGCAGAGGACAAAGTTCAGGGAGCCATTCGATCCAGAACAGCGTATGGCGGTGTGTCTCAGGTCACATTAATATCTGAGTACAGTTTTATATAGGCCGTAGGTACACAATCCATGCGTAAAGGTGCACACAGGCAGTGTGCCTTTATGTGTGCTATGTAGGTGCACGGACTGTGTGCAGTGAATGGTTCATGGTTCGGGTGTTTACGCACGCTGTGTGTATCATTAAACACAGGCTGCGTCTATAAGAAAACTGCTCAGATGCGCGCCGAGTCAACATAAAATGTGACGTGTGATGACAGTTTTGATTGGCTGATCCTCTCTTTCCGCAGGCGAGAAAAGGAAAAAAAAAAAATCGACCTCGGAGCAAATAAATAAATGCTGCATTTTCATGAATGCAAATTTTCACCTTGTATGTGTATACATTAACTCGTAGTTTTTAACTGACATGCGATTTATTCATGCTTAAAATCATGTTCAATGTAAAAGGGCCTTAATTCACAAAGCTTCTTTTATGGTAACACTGATATCACATTACCTTTATAAGGTGTGTACCCAGGTAAAAGACAATGAAAAATTCCATGTGCTGTAAATGCGGCGCTACATATTGAAGACTAACACAACATATTGCCTCATCTCATCACAGCAAAATGGACGTGTCTAGTTAGTAAAGGAAGACTTAATTCCCAGCTTTCGAAGGAGGTGCAGACAACTTTTTCCCAACTAAAATGCTGCAACTACAATATAATAGAAACAATCAGTGCAGTATCTGAAGTAACAAGAATGCCCTTCGAGTGTCAAAACCGATGGATAGTTGAAACAAAAAGGGCTGTGAACACGAAGGCATCCAGACACGAACGGGAGACTTTCCTGCAGTTCTTGACCTTGACGCGAAATTGTTTTTCTGCTTTGTCATAAACTATTTGTGGTTCTTCTTCTGTGACACATAAGCAAAACTGTGCTAATCTATGGCCTTCCTTGAGCAAGTCAAGCCAGTGACTACACCTGACGCCATGACTTGTTACTTAAATAAACTGACTAATCAGCTGAGTGTACGTAGTATCTGTCCATTTATTGATAACACATTTTAAAACACCCAACAAACAAAATAAAATCCATTTCACCCAGATTTCATACCTGTGAAACTTTGCATGTGTTTTATGAAACTCTTAGCCGAGATGCAAATGAGGAAATGGGCAATGCTTAACAAAAAGACAAATATAACAGCCTGCACTGCTGTTGAAACAACTAGTGCAAAAAACGCCCAGCCATGCCTGTTTCTGTGTAAACCGTAAAAGTACCTGACATTTATGAATGAGCAAACATGGTTGCGTGATGCTATCTGTCCTTAACGACACGCTAAATCTGGCGTTGTGACTATGAATTACCCTCTGTGTCTGTTTGTCCATTGCTGCTACAAATTGTTTCAAACCAATCCATCACATCTGATGTACTGGCTTGAAACAATTCCCAAAGCTGTAATGATATGAATTTTATCGTGCCATTTTACTGCATGTGTGAAAATTTGGTGGTAGCTCAAGTTGATTTTAAGTTTCTGCATGTGACTGTCAACTTGTTGGAAAGAAAAAAAATACAGATCTGTGCAGGCTCACTGCAACAAATATGAAATTTCTTCTTTGCTGGAGCCAATTCAAAGATAAAGGGCAGCTACATGAGACCAAAGACTAACGAGGGTCAACGAGGACACAGAGTAAACTAACTGGGTAACAGATCGGCATAAACACATGGCAAAAGGCTACCACACATTCGTATGCTAAATTAAGTAGCATATGCAGCACATACACAATAACACAAATGCGCTCGTGCACAAATGCACACACTCACGCATGCAATCGTTTGTCTTCAAACAACGGTGAAGATGTACATTTTCGCCCTGGGTTATGAATTAACACACTCCCACACAGCTGACAAAAAAAGGCGCACAAACGCAGCCAAGCATATTCATAGACACAAGCGCAGCTTTTCTGTGCATAACTGCAAATATCTCGGGGAAAAANCCGGGGAAAAAAAAAAAACACACAACGTAGAGCAGGAAAAGAGCAATAAATGAGAGCTCAGACTGATGTGACACAGTTGAGCCTTCATGCTTTTATATTTTTCTTAGGGGGCTTAGATGAGGACATTTTGTTTCATTTAAATCCCCCCCNNNCAACACACACACACCCCTCTCTCCTTTTAACAGTCTGATCTCCACTGCCTGTAGCTCCTTCTGTCTGCTCTCCTCATGCAACTAACAGAAGAGAAGAGCCTCTAACACTCATGCAACAGTTTCAGTCTGGAGAGAAGGTCCGTCTCACTCAATACACACACACACGCGCACACACACACACACACACACACACACACACACAGGAATACCAATGGGGGCAAAAATATTGTTATTAAATTAAAACCCAAAGCTTGCGTCTTTTTTCAGCGATATTAGTATAAAAATGCAAATGAAAATAGAAATATTATTCTTGAGGTTCTGTGTATGTGTTGTGTTGCAGGAAATGCTCTTTCCTTCATATCGCTGCTCAGATATGGTCTTATGCATGCACAGCCGTTAAAACAATAAAGATTATGTAAGACGAGCAATAGGTAAGTTGATGTGTGTGATGTGGAATTAGGATGCTGCAGGTTCTGTGTGGGGTCCGTCATAGTTCATCTTGATGTATTAGGCGGGAGGAGTGTGTTTTTGTCTATGCATGCAGCTTGTTCATTAGGGACTGAAATGAATGGACAGAATGCAAAGGGAATATAAATGTGCAAAAAATTAGACAGGAGACAGATGAGAAGAGTTTGATTATAACATAAAATTAAAAACAAGAACTGGAGTAAAAGTCAAAGGGTAGCATGAGGAGGATGAAAAGGGAAGGGGATGGAGAGAAAAAGAGAAAGAGAGAGAGAGAGAGAGAGAGAGAGAGAGATTGGGGGCAGTGCTCTCTTAACCTGGTGTGACGGGGCATGTGCTTGTAAATAAACATCAGCCTGAGATTATTCTGATCACGAACCGTGGGCCCTGAGGTCAGAGTGGGCCCTTACCTGGCACACACACACACACACACACACACACACACACACACACACACACACACACACACACACACGTGTACATTACATGTGGGGACATTTATTCCCTAACATCAAGTATGAACCCTAAAATAAGTTATGAGGACCAGTTAAAGGACCATACCACCCATTTTGCTTGTTTGAGCCTAATATATTCAATTTTCATACATATTATGTTACTGACAATCATTTCCCAAAGGATAAAACTGTATTTCAGCTTTCCTGATATTTTCCGAAATCTCTTAATCTTTCAAAATCAAATATTGAAGCGATACCTCACCTTAAAAATTGATGTAATTTCTAAAAATCACCTGAATATACATATATATATATGTCTTGTTCGCAATGATGGATTACCTACCCCAAGAACGTTTCAAATATCAACAAGTTGATTTTAATAGCGTACCAGAATGAATTCAAACCAATTGAAACCAATCTGGAAGGTAGGAAAAACATTTTTAAATCACTGTTCCAGTAGTATGCTTTGGGAAATGATTGTCAGTAATGTCATGTGTGAAAATTGAATATATTAGGCTCAAACATGCAAAATGGGTAGTATGGTCCTTTAATGGTCTCCATACTTTACAACATATCTGTACAGTGTGAGGGTCTGAACAAATTTTTGTCCCCATGTGATACCTAATACACACACACACCCAAATGCAAACTGACAAATTCACACTAATACACACAATAAATCCATCAAGACAAAAATTGGAGATAAAAAAAAGTGAGTACACACACTGCTGTGTTACCCTCTCACACAATGCCCACATACTCACAGAAAATCTACATAAGCCTGTATACACACACACAGACACACACACACACAAACACTGTCTCTATTCTGCTAACACCCCAGATGTCTGCAGACATACAGTCATCCCTCACTCAGACCCTATGTGTCATCCATCTCATTTTTTGTTCTTCCTTTATTGTTTTTGAGGAACTGACTGATGAGTCCAGAAGCAGGGATGATGAAGGATTATTCACAATGACATAATACAGCGTTAGATATCAAATCCATGCTAATCCGTCTGCTATACCTTACATTCTTGAATTCAGAATCAGTGTGAGTGGGCCCATGTCACCTATGGTTGACCTTTTCCCTCGTGTGCTTCTTACAGCCGATGATTTCCAAGAAGCTCGACTGACATTCTTCATGTAACCTGAGAGCAATCTTCTGGTGATCATTCACTTAACGGATTTGATTTAAAGAAAATTTGTCTGAAAACTAAATTTAAATATGACAGATAAACTCCTGGATGGTTCAGGACTGAGTTTGCGCTGTATGAATACCTCCCAAAGCAACTGAGGAAAGTGGCAAGACTCATCTGTGGAGATGTTGATGGAGACGCTATAACAACGATGGGCATTCATGGCAGAGCGATTTCACGACTGCTACCGTACAGCTTTCTATTTTTATAGAACCGCTACAAAATAAAGCTCGTTTGGATGCAAATGCTCAAACAACCCACAAGTCAGGACCATCTGACTTCATCAGCCTCCCATTCAGCATCAACAGACTAATAAAGAAGCTGATAATTTCCTGGTTTAAATGAGTATTCACAGTCATTGTTAAACTTTGAGGTTCCTTGTAAACTTTCAGATCAAATGAGGCCCTGAATTTCTTGAAGATGTGGTGCTGCAAACCAGATATCAGGAACACCACTGAAACATGACTTGATTTATAAATTGATAAACAGACTTGTGTAGTGATTGGTGTGCTTACTGTTCGATCCTTGGGGAAAGATAGAGTTTCGGGAGGACTTGTGTAGCCTCGGGATCTTCGAAGCTGACAGAGAGAAGGGCCACATCCTCTCCAGGGTCCAATGCGGTATCCTAAAGAAGACATAAAGAGAACGACATATAAATAAATATAAATAAAGAGGATGAAATGAATGGAAAGATAGAAAGAAAGACGAGATAGGGATGTTATTGAGCAACCACACTGGGCCAGATTCATTAAAAAAAAAAATCACACTAAGTATGCAGCGTTAGGGTTAATGTGCGATGTGATAGTTGAAGCTCATTCATAAAGCTTCTCTGACGGTAATCAGAGCACCGTGTCACATTAGGGTAGCGTTGTTGTCAGGTGAGTCACAGGTAAAAACCAATGAAGATCAGCGTGTTAATGAGCTGCTTCATATTTACGAGCCACAATTTACCCTGATTCATCTGGTTTTAAAGTGACATTGACACGTCACTTTAAAGGACCACACCAGCCCTTTTTGCATGTTTGAGCCTAATATTAAATTTTCACACATGTAACATTACCGACAATCATTTCCCAAAGCATACTATTAGAACGGTGAATTAAAAATGTTTTTCCTACCTTCCAGACCGCCGTTGGTTTCAATTCATTCTGGTACGCTATTAAAATCAATTTGTTGATAATTGAAACATTCTTGGGAAAGGTAATCCATCATCATGAACAAGACATGGTCAGGTTTTTTTTTAAGTTATGTCATTTTAGCTTTTAAATGCTATAAAAAGCGCAGCGTTATCTGAAAATGCACTGGGGAATATAGTCCCAAAAGAAGACCTGCATTTGTCGAAAAATTTAAATGACCATGACTTCATAATGCTGCGTTACATAAATTTTTTTTAAGGTGGGTGTATCGCTTGAATATTTGATTTTGAAAGATTAAGAGATTTTGCATCAGGAAAGCTGAAATACAGTTTTATCCTTCGGGAAATAATTGTCAATAATGGTACATGTATGAAATTTGAATATGTTAGGCTCAAACATGCAAAATGGGTGGTATGGTCCGTTAAGTTATGGTTTCCCTAAAGCCAACATAAATTCTGCTTTAAGGCTCCACACTTTAAAAGACTGACACTAAAATAACAGTCAACACACATACTGTACTAACCTCTGTAGTGTAAGAGTGCTGTTTTGTGTGTGTGTGTGTGTTTGTGTGTGTGTGTGTGTGTGTGGGGGGTGGGGCATGTACAGTGACAGTGCAGCAGATAGGGCTTTATGAATAAGCTCAGCACCATAAGAACGTGTGTGAGATCGGATCAAAACTCACCATTTAAAAACTAATTGATCAGCTGCGTGAGTTTATCTATCAAATGTATTGCTCACTAACATGTGAGGCAAATACAGTTTCAAATGTTGCCCAGATTTCATACAAATTTATGATCAAATTTATGACCAGAATGAAACATGTCATAATTTTTGTGTGATGGTGTGTTTTATGAATTGCTTCCCCTACATGTAAATAAGGAAATACTGTAGTAACGCCTCTTTCCAGGCAAATGCTGAAAGATGCCGGTAACAGACGTGACAATATCTGCCCATATTGACACCACAAATCATGTGCTACCATTTATGAATGAGACCCACTGTCTACAGACAAAATTCAGTCAAGATTAATTTGGGACTTGCATTCACATACCCCCGGCCTGGTATCACACACCTCTAAGTGTGCGAAACAAAGTGTGCAAGTTCAAAACAGGTTGAATGAGACAAAACATGTGAGGAAGATGTGAGCGGCAACATCTGTTTCATTTCACGCCACATTACTTTCAAACAGCTGTAACATGAGGCTGAGCTGAGGACCGGAAGCACCAATCAAATCGTGTGTAACATGGAAGCGGAGGACACCCGAAGCTGCTTGCTTCAAACTCGTCCATCTCCCCGAGCTCCCCATTTCTCTTTCTGTGATGTTTTTCCTCGAGCATGGCTACTTGTGAGGGACTCTCATTAGTGCAATTCCACATCAAGTACCACTCAGGGCTCTCTCTCTTGAGAGAGGCTCAGCAGCGTTAATCAAATGTTTCACAGACGGTTTGAACTCATCCATTTGTTATAATCACTGTCCGCCGCACAAAGAGAAAGTCTAACTACCATACATTATGGATGGAGTCACGGCGCAACCAGTTTGCAGCAACACGGCCTCAAACATGATCTAATTGCACGCACCGAGATCTGCAGATGACAAAACCAAGCCGAACACACATTTGCAGGAAACGCAGCTGAGTGGGTGGAAAAGAAACTCCTCCATTGAACATTTTCTCTCTCTCCAATGGCGTTAATTGTTTTGCATGCAACCTAATGGCTACGGCCGTTGTGATTCATCCAGAGTTGTCTGCCTTTTCATGTCAGACACATTAGAGAGGATGGAAAGACATAAGGAGTCAACAGTGAAAGATAGCAAGGGAGTGTGGAATCCAAAAGTGTAGCTTGATTAAATCTATAGCTTGCATCAGTAAGAACTATTTTAAGTACTATAAGAGCTATATAGGAACTATTTTAAGTTATTCCTTCATCAATTGTTACAATTTTTACCCTTGGAAAAGTTGAGTTTGGAGAGGAAGAATTGTGGACATTTTTTTCAGGACTTTTGGTCTCTCTTCCTTCTCCATCTTGAAAAAGCTAACGGAGCGATGTGTAAAGTTCATTACATTATTTTATTTTAGGTTATTTTTTTATTTATTTTTTTTACTTATTTAAGGTATTTTCCCCTCAATATGATATGTGTGCTGGAGAGATTCTCTGTATGATGAATTTTTGAGAAACTGTGGTGATGAAATGCTGGCCTTTATTCATTTATTTGCTAATTATTTTTTGTGTAATTATTTATGTATTTAATTTCTATATTTTTGGTTGTTTTTTTTTTGTGTGTNTTTTTTGTGTAATTATTTATGTATTTAATTTCTATATTTTTGGTTGTTTTTTTTTTGTGTGTGACTTGTTTACGATACTATACAACTTTTTTATCCCCCAAGGGGCAATTCCAAGAGCAGCTCATACAGACAACAACACTCACAATACAAGGCAGTAACCAAAAAGTCAATCAGAAAGTTAGATGTGGGACAGCACAAGAGAGACAAGTATACCATCAAAATGTGCAAAGATCAGATCATGTGCAAAAAACAAAACAAAACAAAACAAAAAAAAAACATTACAATGTATTCAGCATACTATCAAAAAGTGCAAAATGGGTAAAGATCAATACAGTCACTCATAAGTGCAAAGATCAGCCAAGACACATTCTCGTACATTCAGTATCCAAACCAATGTACAAGAGATGAATAAAGGAGCAAGAATGTGAACACAACCAAATGTGCAAAAGATCAGTTAGCTCCATCAAACGAGCCAAAATTTAACTACAAGCATTTAATAAACGGATTGCAGAAGGGACACAAGACTTGAAATATTTGTTTTTGCACACTGGCAAAGCATAGTGCCGTCCTGAGGGCAGCAGAGATCTGCATAAACATGCCCGACGTTTTTAAAGATAATTGTCCTTTCTTTCTGATTTGTTCATTGCACAGAGAATTTAAATCTCTTTGATTCACTCCGGTGGTCTTAGAACAGAGTTTAACGAGACTATTCGGACCGTTTCTGTCTCTTAACGTCAGACTGGGAAACCAGCAAATAAAGGAAAAGGTTAGCACATTCTCAATAAAAGATTGATAAAAGTGTCCAAGAATAACTGGGTTAACTGAGAAGGGTGCAGGGGATTCGGCTGGGGTGGGGGTGGGAAGGAGCTGGGGAAGAATTAAAGTAATTGCGGGCTGTATGTATATTGTCATTGTGTCATTTACCTAAATGAAAATTGTCATTAAAAAAAAAAAAAAAAAAAAAAANAAAAAAAAAAAAAAGGTAAATAAGAACCGCTCGCTGTCTTGCCGCAATGCTCGCAGCTTCTTCCACTGACAGCATGGGACAAACAGGAAGAGGCACGGATGTGTGGGGTTAGATCTGGAGGTTTGTTTTGCTCCAGTTTGTAGCTGTCAAGTCCTGTTGTGTTGTGTGTAAAAGGTTGCTTCTTTTGGACTGAGCAGAAGCAAATTGATGGATGAGAACCAACAGGAAGTTGAGAGGGCCAGAAAAGGAACATGGGGCTGGTCTGTACAGGCTATATCAGACCATCCCGTGGACACTCAGACCAAAGGCACAAATGATTGGACAGTTTTTTTTTGTTTTTTTTTTTGCAGAATGATTCAGACTGATCTTGTCCCAGCAGACAGCAAAAAGCTGTCACAAGTCATTAATGAAACTGAAAAACAAAATCTAAAGAAAATCCCTGCTGCTGTCACTCTAAATTAATGTGCCATGCAAGGGAACAGAGTCCAGAGATAAAACTTTTTCCTTGTTTAAATGTAGTAAACTAGATGGAACATCATCTGTTTTCCAGAATCTCCATTTTTGTTCACATTCTAGTTAGTTTGTGTGAGATTAAAGGTTGCTGGGAAAAGGCTGTAAGACAATCTAAACAAACTAGGTGAAAATATTTCAAAAGTTCAGTGTTTCATAATTTTACTATTAAAGGACCATACCATCCATTTTACTTGTTTGAGCCTAATATATTCAATTTATATACATGTTATGTTACTGACAACCATTTCCCAAAGAATAAAACCATATTTCAACTTTCCTGGTATTTTGCAAAATCTCTTAATCTTTCAAAATCAAATATTCNAAACCATATTTCAACTTTCCTGGTATTTTGCAAAATCTCTTAATCTTTCAAAATCAAATATTCAAGCTATACACCCACCTTAAAAACCGATGTTTCTCCTGCTAATAGTTACGCAGCCTTATGAAATCACGGTCCTTTAAATTTATTGATAAACGTAGGTCTCCTTTTGGGACTATATTCCCCGGTGGAGACATACATTCACTCCGCGCTTTTTATTGAACTTAAACGCTAAAATTACAAAACTTCTAAAAAACCTGAATACATATCTTGTTAGCAATGATGAATTACCTATCCCATTTTAAAAGTGTGAATGAACTGAAACCAATGGTGGTCTAGAATGTAGGAAAAACATTTTTTTTTAACTCATTGTGTCAGTATTATGCTCTGGGAAATGATTATCAGTAACGTTACATGTATGAAAATTGAATATATTTGGCTCAAACGTGCAAAATGGCTGGTATGGTCCTTTAAAAAGGTGCTGATCCCTCGACTAAAAGATGTGGGAAAGAAAGCTCCTATAAAGAGAACCTGATGAAATGGAACTACAAAGACAAGTAGAAGAGAAAGAAATGACTACAATAAGGTATTTTTCTGGATATCTCTGTAACTATTAAAGATTCCTCAAAGTGTTTGCACATCTCAGCTACACATTAGTGGTTAAATTAAAATAGTGGTTAAATTAAAATAATTAAAATATTAAAATAGGTGTATTAATTGTGATGAAATTGAAAAAAAATGTTGAGAAGTTTCCACCATGTTTCATCAAAATTGGTTCATAACTTCATAACTTTTTGAAGTAATCCTTTTAAGACACAAACAAATAAACCACACAACCAAAAGACGAGTGGAAACATAACATAACCTCCTTGGTGGTAATAACTTCATTATTTCATATTTATATTTCATTATTTATATTTCATTATCATTGTTATTTCATATTTTATATTGCAGAGACCCATACGTGAGAAATAAGGAAAAGCAGCAAAGCTCATCTTTAGCATGGATAAAACAGTGTTTCCTGAGAGTAAAATAACATTTTGTCTTGTGTGAAAAGTAAAAGGTCATCTAACAAGTTGTTGCATTATGCCATTTCTGGAAAAAAAAAAAAAAAAAAAANAAAAAAAAAAAAAAAAAAAGCTTCCTAAAACATGCCAAAACTAAATTAGAGTGCAGAAAGGCAACACAAATGGCTTGCTTGACAGCTGGTTTGGGTTAGGGAACACACACATTGCTGAAGGAGAGATCCTGTACTGGACTTATTTACAGCATGGTGGCAATTAGGAGCCATTTGAAACCTTTGTCATAATTTTCGTTTTTTGTTCTTCCAAAACATTCGAGAACATCATGAAAAGATATCCTAATGAGAACAAAAAGTTGACCTTTTACCCTGCGTGGTTTAAAACCAGTACTTAAAGCAAAGACAGTCTGCCTGCGTGATGAAATTAAAGCCTAAAAATGACCATCAATGTCACACACATCTTAAGCCCTTTTAACAAAATACACTCGAGGGCAACTGGTGCTTGCTTATGTAAAGAGTAAGTAGAGGACTAACATCATTAAAATAAGCCTTTGCTCTACAGGCCATGGGCTGGACCTTAATGGAGAGACTTCTTCTTTGGGGAGTAATGAGCACTGAAGTGGCCTGGGTTAGAGGACTCCAAGACAAAGAGGGCGCCCTGCAGGGATGGTGGCTGGATGTTAAGGCATTATTTACTACATGTCCCTGGAGGAGCTGACTAAACTGCTCAAGGACTGGATTTCGGAAAATGTGTGTGTGTATGTGTGTGGACAGCAAGGTTAGAGGGTGCCTTCAAGACAAACTCTTTCACGTGGTCACCAAACGTCTTCCGTCCTCCTTACTCCTTCAGACACATGGGCATACATGGAGACACACACACACACACACACACACACACACACACACACACACATACATCCTTCTGTCCGTCCTTGTGTCTCTTGATGCCCCAGCCTCTGGCATCTCCGTGTTCCGTCTGACAGGTCAGAGATGTGACAGCTGTCCTTATGCCAGACCAAGTCTGGCCAAAGTCACAACACACATCAACACACAGCGCGACGTGTACACTAAAGAGGGGCTCTACTGCGGGGCCTACATGGAGGAAGTAAGGGCGCTCTGTCCACCTTCTTCAACCAGCGTAAATGTCATGCCCAATGTGATGGTGCAGTTTGACTGACAGCAGGGTTGCATTGCAAGGACATGTCCAGCTTCTAGGCGAGCTTTGAGTGTCCCTGTAAATATAACAAATGCAGTGCGCAAGTCCTGCAAGACAAGCCACTGGGAAGCATTTTAGAGAAGAATACTTTGCAAAGTACAATAAGTATTGCTCAGTGGATTACAAATGACTCCCTTGGTCCTAAAACTCACCTCCTCCTTTCCACTTAATTTTATTAAAGGACCATACCGGTGTTAGTGCATGTTTGAGCCCAATATATACATGTTACATTACTGACAACCATTTCCTAAAATATACTGGAGCCATATATTTTTGAACTAAATTTTTTTCCCCCTACCTTCCAGACTGCCATTGGTTTTAGTTCATTCCAGCGCTACTGAAATAAATTTGTAGAGACTTGAAAGTAATCCACCACAGCAAACAGGATGTCTATTAAGTATTTTTTTTTTTTTTTNTTTTTTTTTTTTTTTTTGTCAAAGTAACTTTATTTAACCGATCCAACACAGAGCTGCAAGGATGACAATGTATGTCTCCACCAAGAAATATAGTCCAAGGAGAAGACGGCTTTTACTGAGAAATTAAAATGACCGCAAATTACACAATAGTGCATATGCATGAAAAAGTGAAGTGGGTGTATATGATGAACATTTGATTTTGAAAGATTAGGGGATTTGGAAAAATAACAGGAAAACTAAAGTACAATTTTATGATTTGAAAAATGGTTATCAGTAACCTTAACATGCATGCGGGTTGTGTATATATTGGGCTTAAGCATGCAAACCCACAGATTTGTCCTTTAATTTTGCTTCCTGCTACAGCACAAGATGCTGCATGTTAATAAATAAATAAATTGCCAGCCAATATTAGAAAGCAGCAGAAAAATCTACTCGCAATGTCACAAGTGTGAAGACTCAAAGCCTAACTAATGACGCCGCATAAGCCAAGATAAAGTTTAGTTTGTACTGAATAATGTGCTTCTGTCAGTCTTTTTTTTTTTTTTTTTTTNTTTTTTTTTTTTTTTTTTTAGGTTTGACAGATCCTTACACCATCACGCCCTAACTGTGAGAGGGGTCAAGGTGGCAGCTGCCAAAATGTCTCATTGCATGACATGAAATGAGGACATTGTTCCTAATGATGTGCTGCTGTTACTGTTGTTTGTGAGGAACGGATAAGTAGAGACATTGTGTACTCTAAGGGCCACGATGGTTCTATTCTGTCCATCTCAAAATAACATACACAGTGCAAGCACCAGTCACCGCATGACCGAACTGGCAGACGTCCAAAAGCCTCTTCTGAAACATAAAAATCCTGCATATATAATGTACCCTTTCTTCTAAAACTCTCAACTCGTGCTGTAAGTGAATTTGAGGTGAGGCAAGCATGGTCGATGATTAACTAGGTAACTTTGTGTCGCCCCAATGCAGTGACACAAACCTGTTTCCTCTATTATCATGAAGACAATGCAGAGATTACAGAGCACACATGCTCCACCTTAAACTGTGTCGGGGAAAAGGTACACAAACACACCTAAATACTACCCTGTTGCCAGAGTCACAAAAGCTTTGTGTGCAGGGTGTGTTTTTAAACTGAAAAAAAAAAAAAAAAAAAAAGACTTTTCTTTTTGTTGCAAAAAAAAATGTTAGATTCAAAATTCAAAATTTCTGTTTATTGGCATTGTGTCTATGCAATTAAATTACATTAGCAGCAATGTGTGTAAGATGCAAAAAAAAAAAAAAAAAAAAGATTCCTAAAATCAAAGATACGTGAAAAAGATAAGTAAAAGGTGCTTAAAGGACAATACCACCCATTTTGCATGTTTGAGCCTAATATATTCAGTTTTTATACATGTTACATTACTGACAATCAAAACCGTATTTCAGCTTTCCTGATATTTTGCAAAATCTCTTAATCTTTCAAAATCAAATATTCAAGTGATACACCCACCTTAAAAATCAATGCTTCACCTGCTAATAGTTACACAGCCTTATGAAGTCACAGTCTTTAAATTTTTCAATAAGTTCACAAGTCTTCTTTTGGGATTATATTCCCTGGTGGAGACAAACATTCACTCTGTGGTTTTTATTGTGCCTAAATGCTAAAATTATGAAACTTCAAAAAAACCTGAATACACGTCTTGTTGGTGATGATGGATTACCTATCCCAAGAACGTTTCAAGTATCAACAACTTGATTTTAATAGTGTGCCAGAATGGACTGAAACCAATGGTGGTCTGGAAGGTAGGAAATTTTTTTTTTAACTCACCATTCCAGTAGTATGCTTTGGGAAATGACTGTCAGTAACATTACGTGTACATGTAATGTATATATTAGGCTCAAACATGCAAAATGATGGTATGGTCCTTTAAAAAGAAGGTGTGTGTTAAGATTAAAAAAAAAAAGTGCATTAAAAAGAGAGCCTGTAAAAAAGATAAATGCACAAAAGTTACTGATCTATCATCCAACTTCTTTTAGGCTTCAGGTGGATGGACTCCTACACTGACATTCACCTGTAAAATATTCTTATTATGGGTGGACCATACCAATGATTTTGCACGTTCCAGCCTAATAAATACTTCCCACCTATATGTCACGCTACTGCTAATCCTTTTTCAAAACATAAAACCAAATTTGAGTTTTAGTGTTATTTTTCCAAATCCCCCAATCTTGCAACATCAAGTCCAAATCATGTTGTATCCATCTGACCATCCATCCTATACCTGCTTATCCTGTGTAGTTGCAGGTTGGAGCATAACAAGGTTATTCTCCAAAATGCAACTCATCTGACTCCAAGTGGCTTTTGGAGAAGTCATTAACACAGAAGTGCACTTACTTTTTAAACATGAACTGTGAATATTGGTATATTGAGTATTGACAGGAGTAAGTGTATTTAGATTGTGTTTGTGGTATTAGTATTGTGGGTGCAGATCAGTGCAGAATTAGCAGAATACATAATATACAGTTAAAATAGCAGTATTGCAGCCATATATGGCCATTTTGTAGGAAATATGGAATAGAATTTAAGATTAAGGGCTCGCAAAAAATAAATAAACAAATATAGAAATAAGGCCTTGCAAATTTGTAAGCTGGGGAGTGTGCGTTTACTTGAGTTTATTAAACAGTTAATTTTTCTTTATGCACCATTGCAGTTATTCCCTCCTCAATACATGCAAATAATATAGTTATTAATGTAGACGATCATAGAGTTTTAACTGAAAAGTGCAGCAAGTTGACAAGAGCATTCAGAGTGTGAGCCAACATTTCAAATTTTGAGTTGGCCTTATTCTGGAATTTCAATACACTGAAAGAAAACCTTCACTGTAAATTATTCATCCATAGTAGAAGTTAATCATTTTAGTGCAAAAAACAGTGACATTATATGGAGCTTCACATTCTTTTCACCAGATTGTGTGGTGGTGATGATCTTTATCACAGCATTTATTCTTGTGCTGTAGTAACTAATAACAATTCAACAGGATCAGTACAGTCTGTTGCAAGAGAATTAACCAATGGTGTCCACGCCTTAAAACTGCAGACACACAGCACTGAATGCTTGGAAATGAGATTGAACGAGACATTTATTATTGAGTCACAGCCGTGGGTTAGATGTAGGTTAATACAATCAGCTGTGAGTCATTATTCCAACAGATTAAGATGGAATCAGTTGGGAAAAGATCCCAAATTTGATGTGTACCTCAATGAAATACTGCTGCCAGAACGCTATGGGATCTGTCAGGTTTGAATTTTAAAACATGCACAACTCAACGGAAGCAACGTATTAAGAATAAAATCACATATTCAATAATTTTCTTTCTTTCAGTAGCAAGGATACTTGACAGAACCTTTTAGTTGGTATGAAGACTACTGGCAGATGACCAATGTGTCTGCCATTGTGACACCTAAGCAAGCCAATCTCATGTCACTAAAATGCGAGTCATATGCGTGACTGTGGCCAAGTGTCACTGATAGCATGCCATGATAGCATGCCATGATAGCATGTCACTGAAATGATCTGGCCTGAGCTGTATGGTCTGAGTGCATCCAAAGTATGTGATGTTAGGGCTTCAAGCCACAAGCGTGACTCAGTTTTGTATGTATGTGTGGATTCCTTTACGCCTTTTTGTTTAATGGAATGAAGAAGTGTGTGTTATAGCTTCAGATTGGTGAAACAACACAGACTGAACAATAAGTCTGGCGCCATCTAACTTCTAGACCTTGTAGTGATTGCATTATGTGCAACAACTTCATCGTGCATAATTATACAAATTTACTGGAGGCTTACAAAAAACAGTAAGCACAGCCTTGCTCGTTTTTTTATGTAAAGTATTTACTGCCTTTTCAGGTTTTGGATAATTTATATAAGAAACAGACAATGGCACCCACTGCAAACTGAAAGCTGAAAGGCTAATCTTTGAGCAGAGGGCTTGACACACTAATTTGGTTACTGTGGCATTTTCTGGGGTGATAATTCTAATTGGATTAATATTGCTTCACTGACAGTGTTACAGAGTGTTTTGGTCCAACTACACTGATAGCAGTCGCTATTTGGGATTAATGGTCTGAATTACTGTGAAATGAACGAAAATTCAAAAATTGATTTTTTTCATAAGCATTTATCTCAGCACATGACAACAAACCCACACCAAACAGAGGGTTGACCAAATAACAGGAACTCCTTACACGATGTTACAATAAAACACCACAAACTACAGCTAACAAAATGCTAACGCTTATTTTCAACTTTGGCCTTATTTTCATATTTGCCCACCTTGATGATTGAACTGTGTTAAAACTTTCATAATTTACTTCACTACAGAGCTCTTACATACCTCAGGCTCGTATGCAGTACACACCCAGAAGGCTAACACAACCTCCAACACTCGTACTGCAATAAATACCAAGCAAATAATTACCACACATTCTAACTGGAAGACTCTGATGTCATATAGGAAGCAGCAGAATAGTTAGTTTATAGTTTATTTTGATACAAAAATATATAATTAACAATAAGAACAGGTGGGTAGAGTAGCCAGAAAGTGTACTCAAGTAAAAGTATTGTTACTTTATGATAGTGACTCAGTATAAGTAAGAGTAGTCACCAAAATAATTACTTGAGTAAGAATAAGTATCTATTAAAAAGATTACTTGAGTAACTTTGATCAAGCTTATTCTTTAGAATAATCAACAAGCTATAAAGGCTCGTCTGAGGAAAAAAAAAAGAAAAGTAGCCATATGTAGCTTCTAATATAATCCAAATCATATCATACAAAGAAACAGCAGACAGTAATAAATCAAATATTTACCACATAACAAATCATGACAGTTCTGGCCCCAAGACAGTTAGCTAGGTTAGCTTCATGAATTTACTCA
>VXCM01003812.1:32269-53202 GCA_014773175.1 Lucifuga dentata | reverse complement strand
AAGCCTGTACTTTGCCTGTTTCCACCTCCCATGGCGAGGACGTGGGGTTGGATTTTGGGAGGCATAAATAATTAACATTACTCGCGATCCTGGCTCACAATTCAAATTTTCACCAAACGATGCAATTTTCAGTTTTTTGGATTATATATCAATGTCATTATTTACTGCCAATTTTTTTCCAAGTCAGTTGTAAAGTAGTTGAAGTTTTATTTTTAATAGCTGCCAAATTGGGCCACTTAAAGCCATTTTTGTCCATTAAATGAGAGAAATGCATCCATAAATTGGGAGAAATTCATCCATGAGAGAAATGTCAAATGTGAGAAATTCATCCAAGAGAAATGTGTCCAGAAATTGTGAGAAATGAGTCCATAAATTGGGAGAAAATCATCCACGGAAGAAATTTATCCAGGAGAAATGTCAAATGCAAGAAGTTCCTCCATAAAATGCGAGAAATTCATCCATGAGAGAAATGCCAAATGCAAAAAATTGAGCCACGAGGAAATTGAGCCACAAAATGTGAGAAATTGAGCCATAAAACAACAAATTCATCTTGTTGGTAGTTCTCACCACAGGAAGTCCAGAAAACCAGCCTCTGCTGGATCAAGTAACTCAGTCTGAAAGATATTAAAACACAGAAATTCATAAGAACGTGTTGATGGAACAAGGCCATTTTAAACCTGAGTGTATTATAGTTNAAACACAGAAATTCATAAGAACGTGTTGATGGAACAAGGCCATTTTAAACCTGAGTGTATTATAGTTTACTTACCATTAACGATCAAGTGATGTCGTCATGTAGGTAGCCGCCACCCGACAGGAGGACCAGGAGACTTCAACTGTGTGTACATATTGTGGAGTTACATTATGTGCTTTCAGTAACATTAGCTACTAATTTTGGCCGCTCCAAGTTTAAAAACAAAATAACCAAGTGTTAGCATTAGCTGCAAGTTTCAGTCATTTTAAGACTCACAATACTGCAACTATAAGTAACATTAGCTTGTACTTTGGCCATTAAACATCAAGATGAGTTTGACCATTAACTGATTAAATATCAACTTACTATCATCTCCACTGAGACTGATGCTTCCTTCCCACAGGTGGTTGTGCAAAAAACTCATCCATAAAATATGAGAAATTTGTCCAAATGAAATTCCTCCTTCAAATGCAAGAAATTTGTCCATAAAATGTGAGAAATTGAGCCACAAAATGAGAAATTGAGCCACAAAATGAGAAATTGAGCCATAAAAATGGGAAAAATTTGTCCACAAAATGAAATTTGTCCAAATGTAAATCTACTCTACCCAANCCCACAGGTGGTTGTGCAAAAAACTCATCCATAAAATATGAGAAATTTGTCCAAATGAAATTCCTCCATAAAATGTGAGAAACTCATCCATGAGAGAAATGCCAAAAACAAAAAAAACTGAGCCACGCGAGGAAATTGAGCCATAAAACAACAAATTCATCCAAATCATTCAAATAACTGACTAAAACCAGTTTCAGAGTTCAATCACACAACCACAACAGCATGACCAGCACCAACACACACCATCATTTCAATCCAGCCATGAACAGCTCAAAACGGAATTTTTACAGCTCATAATTTGCCAGCAGCAACACAACTCATTTGCAATATTAAAACCATGTGCAGCTTAGCATGAAGCACAAAAGCATTGCAACATGTTAACATACAAAAGACAGCACATACACAGAGTTTAAAAAAAAAAAAGTTTCCTACCTTTGTCTTTGCGATGATCTGAGTTCCACCTGTTCCTGGTTTGCCTGTGGGTGCGTGTGTGAGCGCATGTCACAGCAGCATTTATAACATGTTCAAACCGCCAAGCAAAAACAGCGATAGACCAGCAACCCAACAAACAATATTAATGCTGTTAGCACACTGCTATGCTACCACCCACATAACGACTAACAAAACCTCAACTGACCTGCTAACATGTTTGCTAACATGTCAATCAAGACTAAACACGGCAACTCAAATAACTGACTAAAACAACAATTTCAGAGTTCTATAACCACACANCAAGACTAAACACGGCAACTCAAATAACTGACTAAAACAACAATTTCAGAGTTCTATAACCACACAATCACAATGGTATCATGATCAAGACCAACATACATGTTAAAGCTAAGAGCAGCTAGCAGCAAAGTGACGTGAAGCATGTCCTACCTGTTCAGACAAGACAGGCGAATGAAACGACACAGCTGACGTTCAACCTGTATTTATAAGGTTGGGCCCTACCATAACTTTTTGACAAGAACTTTTTCACAAAACTCACATTCTAACTAGTGATCAACTCTAATAAACTAAATCTAAGTAAAATTAAATAAAAGTAATTTGTAAATCTCAACAAAGCTTGATAAATTGTAAATGTATATGACCAAGTTTACTGATCTACGTGTATGCTTGACTGTTGGTTTAGTCCATACCGCCGGTCAGGGCTCGCGGAAGGGCGGGGCCAGAAGTACACAAGACATCGTGGTCGGAGCAATATGGCGGAAAACCATTGACATCAACTAGAAACGTCCACGGAAAACAACCAATAGCATTCACGTTATCTCGTCTTACCCGGAAGTAGTTTCCCAGACTGGAAGTAATTTGTAGACCAAAAGTAAATTAAAAAAAAAAATAAAAGTTTGCAAATTGAATATGTTTCTACAGTATATACAAATATAAGCACATTTTGCTACATTTTACCAAGATTTTGCTTCTCAGCATTACAAAATTAAGTTCCTTAAATTTTTAAAAGTTATATTTAATAAATGACANATTTTGCTTCTCAGCATTACAAAATTAAGTTCCTTAAATTTTTAAAAGTTATATTTAATAAATGACATTGCTAAATATTATTTTGGTATAACTACTTACAATTCATTGCAAATTAGGTAAAAACCAATTTGATAGCATTTACATATATTTTGACAATATTAAAATTTGAGTATGTCAGTGCTGTCCAAAATGTCCACATTTGAGTAATTAAGTTTTTAATACATTAATCTTTTGAAATATACATTCTCTGCAGACAATATTCTCAATATCCTAACATACTGCAGTATTGTTTACCATGTAAGGTAGAATTATCAATTCCACTGTCTAACCTGATTGTCAATAGATGAAAATATTTCTGAAAGTATCGTGTGTTGAATTAACAATTATACAAAATTACTAAATTTTGTAAGTTATTATGGCTTGATATCCCATATTTTACAATTATTTGTTGATAAGGATGTGCACATAATTGATGTTTGAATTTTAAAAAGCAGTTTTTATATTATAGGTTTTCTAAACTATCATGGACATAATTTATACACGAGTGCAACATAGTAAGATAATGATGAAAAAGGCCTTATATGAAACAAATTTCTATATTTTTATTACAATGTAAATCCATGTAACAGGGCTTTTTCAACTCCAATGGTCATACTTCTCCATTCTTTCTGTTACCTGAAAAACACAAATAGTGCAATTAGATAGCAAATAGGCAACATTTGTCAACACTTTAAGTTTTTAAATCACAGACACATTTAAAACTGGACAGACTCCACGCTAAATTACAAGGACACTTAACCTTAAAGAGTTTTCAAAAAAATGATGTAGAACAAAAATTTCAAATTCTTCCAAAACATAAAGAGATTCATTTTATAGCCTTAAATGAAATATACCCACCAAATGAATTTATTAGACTTAGATTTCAGATTTTAGATTTAGTGGACAGTTATTATGTATGTACTTTAAATAAGCATAGGAAACTTATTTTTTATTTGTAACATACAATTCATAATTTAAAACGCTGGTTGAGGTCCAAATCCATAAATGATCCAACAATCAAAACAATCCAACTAGGAGTAATCTTGAATGACAAAAAGATTGAGTTTCTGGTTAATATTACTATAATGACAAACTATTACATACATAAAATGCCAATATGCCAAATATTAAACCCTGAGATAAAGACTACAGTTAATAGCGTTCCAGTTCATTTGCAAAACCATCGTAATCACGGCTAGCTAAAAAGGCTTTGACATTCATTAGCTAGCTGTAGCTAACTTCCTAGAATCCCAAAGATGCATTTCAAAACATTTTATCAGAGGCTACCAAAACAACTCAATAAACATTAATACATCATCGTTTCTTCTTCATTTTTTGTGGCTCCTGTTTACCCGCCGGAACCTTTTTTTGCCGCCACCAACTGACGAAAAGAATACGATTCCCATTGGCTGTTTGGTATGACAACTTCCGCTGACATTATGACAGCTTCCGTTGATCTTTCTGGTGGACCTCGGCTCCGTTGGCTCCGGCCACGTACCTCTCAAAGTAAATGCATTCAAGTCAGTCTAAAACCGAAATATCACAAATAAACTTGCTTTGACGAAGTTAAAGTGTGGAAACAACAAAGCCGTAGAGATAAATTGAGGATTTAGAGTTTTAGTGTTAAAACTACAAGTAATTGATTACATATGATTTATCTCGAAAAAGAGTAAAATTACTGTTAATAAAACTCGGCACTTCCTGTATGCATTTCGTAATAAAAGCCCTCCAAGGAATGGATTCACCCTGAACCATTGTGAGGCTTTTATTATGAAAGGAAAGCAAGAAGTTTTTGTGTTTCTGTTGACTGTACCTTAACTACTATCTAAAATTGCAGGCACAGGTGTTGTGAATGAATGAATTAGGGGCTAAATCAGTAGTTATGCTAAAAAGAGAAATTCAGAGCAACAAAACCGAATAAATCATGATGTACTGATGGAATAATCTTGTGAAAATGGATATGAAGAGAAGTTTACCAAAACAGTGCAGAATATACACACTCAATTTGCATCAACAGCACACAACATTAATGAACGAACAGAAGAGAGAGTTATTAAAATTTGTTCAAATACTATCATAAAACAGGAGGAAATAGAAGTAAAGGTGTACTTGNGAGAGTTATTAAAATTTGTTCAAATACTATCATAAAACAGGAGGAAATAGAAGTAAAGGTGTACTTGTTGGACTAAAAAAGAACCAAAATATAGCCGCAAGAGGCAGTAAGTGGCGTCCTAGATGTACGATGACTCCACGAATGATTCCATTTTTGCAGAAGTCATTATGCAGATACCAAGTTTGGTGACATAGCTCTAACATTCATGAGATATCGCAGTTTTTGTTGAATAAGCCACGCCCACTACAATTTGGCAGCCAATTGTCACAAAATGGTACAGAAGGTCAAAAAATGAAGTAACTTTTCCAGCTTGGTTTACATGTTGTATAAAGCTTGTCTGTTGAATCAAAATTATAAGAAGAGTAACGAAAAAACAGTTCCATTGGATGCGTATAGGTAGATCCAAGGAATGCAAGAAAAATGTAAACGTGCTTATTACAGCGCCACCTTCAGGCAATCCGTGTAATTTAATTTTCCTGAGTAGTGGGTGAGATGTTGAACAATCTGTAATATTTCAGCTTTTATGATATTTTAGAAAAAAATCTTAAATCAAAATTTACGAAAAAAAATTCAAAATGGCAGACAAGCTATGAATTGACAATGGGCGTGGCTTAAATGATAGATATGTCTTAGCCCAAGAAATACAGAGGAAAATAGAATTTTGATTCTATGATTTACGGTTCAGAAGTTATTGATGAAAGTTTGCTGTGGGTGTTAGAGCGCCCCCATCAGGTCGGTTGATGACTCATTTGTTTAGTGAACATGTTTACCAAATTTGGTTACAGTAGACTAATTCTTTCAGGAAATATACTAGATTTTATAGGCAGATGTAAAATTAGCCACGCCTACAACTTTGTCAGCCAATTATAGCAAAATGACGAAGAATATCAGAAATCTAAAATGATACTTTTTTTCCGGCTTGGTCCAGACATGCTACATGCAAATTTTGGTGATAATTAAGATAAAACTGTAGGAGGAGAGATACAAAAAAAACGGTTTCGGAAACAATTCAAAATGGCGGAAAATCTAGTCAGGCCGAAATGGGCGTGGCCTATGTGGATAGATGCATATACATCCAATGAATCCCAGAAAAAAGAATTTTGATTCTAGAACTTACGGTTTAAAAGTTATAGACCATTATACACAAAAATTTTGAAGTTGTTATTATAGCGCCACCTTTAGGCTGATCGGTTTACATTTTTGTCACCTGAGTAGCGGTGAAGTTTTTGAAGCTACGTGCCAAGTTNGGCTGATCGGTTTACATTTTTGTCACCTGAGTAGCGGTGAAGTTTTTGAAGCTACGTGCCAAGTTTCATAGCTGTAGCTTTTATGGTTTCTGCTGCCCAGATACTTTCAGTGAAGAATGAAGTCTGATCTGCGCAATTTCAATTCATGCTGGGAACCCTATTGAAATTGCTAAAAACAAAAAATAATAATAATATTGGTTAGATAGCTCTATTGCATACAGACTGTAAAAAAATTATCTTATTAAAGCAGCAAAGTCAATTTTAACTCGCAATAACTTCTGAATGCAGTCATTTCCATATCAAATATTTTCTGAAGCTGGTCTATAATTTAGGTCATCAAGTTCTCCTCTGTATTGGATCTGGCTGCTTATTGTGTCTTTAATGCCTCTTTGCCACTTCACATGCTGATTAAACCTTCAGCATCACAGCAGACTGAAAATAGCTTTGAACTAATCACAGTAATCATTATGATTAGGCTCTGTGACGCATTTGCTGTTTGATGCCAAATGGTAGAGAGGCAAAATCTGCTGAATGGTGTAACGTTGGTGTGACCGGCAGAAGAGACCTGCTGAGAGCAAAAGATTCTAATATGAATGTCCATGAAGGTTCCTTTCAGTCATCCAGGTGGTACTAAGATGTGTAGAAGGTTGAAGTTGATTTGCTGGATTGGAAAAAAAATTAGCTTGAAAACGTTAGCAGCATTTATTCCCAAAAGGCCGACACGCCCATCAATGTGACCTTTTCTCCCCATTGTAGAATGCAGGCATGACCGGGAATAAATGTCTGAAGCCTTTCAGATGAACGGCGAAACGTCTTCAAGCTATTTTTTTTTCCAGTCCAGTAACTCAACTTCAAGCTAGATGCTCGCCTGTGAGAGCTGCTAAATATGAAAATTGCTTTTCTCACACTCGATAACTGAAAAATATAAGTTATCTGAACTTTCTTCATTGTGTTGAATCACAAATAACAACATAAGTGACTAGAAGTACCTTGCATTGAAACCAGAAACTGTTGTTGGCACAACTTAAATTAAAACATTGAATACAAGAAATAAAATATATATATATACAGGTATTTCCAAGTCCTAACAACTTGAAATCATTATTTATATCAACAAAATTATTATTATTATTATTATTATTTTTTAATTTTATTTTTTTCATTGTAGACCAGGTGTATTCAACTCAAATACAGGTGGATCCAGTTATTCATCTATCTCCTCCTGTGGGTCCGTAACCAGATATTACATATAACTATGATTTAGAAGCTTCATGGAAAAAATATAAAGTGTCAACTTCAACATTTTATTAAACGCTTTCGACTAAAGTGCTTTTCTTAGTTACAAGTATATTGGCAAACATGAACTTGATAACCTAAAAATTTATCTTAAAAATAAAGTTCTCTGCAGTTCTCTAAAGAGCTAATTTTTTTTTAAAATCCTGTACATTCTCATAAAAAGTTAATGTGCATACTTTGGTAAAACTGAGGTATAAAACAGGAAAAATGAGGATAAAAATCAAACTGCTGTTTAACGTTGCCATTTTTTCTGATGACCAGACTGCTGGAAGAATGAAAGCATATTTATACGTCCACTCATCCTTCAACTCTCGCTTTTCGTGGTCTACTTTTCTGACTATGAGCCATTTGGCTACTTAGTTTGCGTTTGACTGCTAGCGTGTCTGCTCAGCTAATTTTCAGAGCATGGACATAGCGCCCCCTGTTGAGCTGTCCACACTGTGCCTGCTGAAAATTCTCCTACCCTTAAAATATAAGTTAATATTAGTATCACAAGAAATGCTCAACAGTCCAGATAAAAGCCTCTCTGGGTCCAGATCCGGACAGGAGTCTGCTAGTTGGTTACCACTGGTGTATACAATAACCTGAATGATTATGCTTTTCACTGTAAATGTACAGCTGAGGTGCTGAAAGCAGAGCATAGATGAATGGCTTTGATTTAAAGTCAGAAAAGGTCAAAGTAGGTCTTTGTTAAAGACGCTTTGGAATAACTCAGCTGATGGTTCACATCCTCAACCCACTCAGCTGGAAACTTCCATCAGGCTGAACTAACCGGATGCTGTTTCATATAATCAAGCTCCACTTCAGCTTCACACCTGAAGACATACAAATTTTTTTTTTTTTTTTTTTTTTGTCAATTTTTCCAGTCAGTATGTTTACATGCATGCTGCACTGCCATGAAGAGAAAACACAGATGAAGGTCTTATACATGGATGGAATTAACAGAATTCAGCTGTTTGCCAAATGTAGATTTGTTGCTTAATCGGCTTATGAGGGAAACATGATAGTGACGTTGTGTTTTATATGCCTGAATAAATGGATTTACAATCGTATCTATGTCTGTTGTTAGATCATGCCAACATCAAACCATGGAAAAATGGTTGTAATGTGTATGCAGCTTTTAGTGGGCTAAACATGCAAAATTACTGGTATGGTCCTTTAAATATTCAGGGGTTTTTTTTTGCATTGTTTTGATATTAAAAAAAAATTGATTGAAATTGGAAACTAAAAGGGTGAGCTGACTTGTCTTTACAAGTAAAAAAAATTCTGACTATAAAGGACCATACTGGTGATTTTGCATGTTTACAGCCCAATACATACTACCAGCAATTTTCAAAACATAAAATGATATTTTAGTTTTCTTGTTATTTTGCCAAATCCCTTAATCTTTCAAAATCAAATATTCAGGTAAGACACTCACCTTAAAATTCCTCCTGTTAACACTTGTGCATGATTGTAGAAGGCACGGTTGATTTTATTTCTTGGTAAAAGCTGTATTCTCCTGGGACTGTATTTCTGGGCGGAAGCATACATCGTCTTCTGTGCAGCTCCATGTTAGATCGGCTAAATAAAGTTAGTTTGACAAAAAAAGTTCTACAAAACATTTTCGACATAAAAAAAAAAAAAAANAAAAAAAAAAAAAAACAGCAGCAGAGGTGACTACACTGATACATAAAGCCATTAAACAAAACCCACCTTAAAGGACCGTGCCGGTGATTTTGCATATTCAAGCCCAAAAATAATCATTAGGGTTTTTTTTTTTTTTTTTTTTTACTAATTAAGCCCCATTCGCTGTGATGATCACTTATCTCAAATATATTTCAAGTCTCTGCAGTTGATTTTTATAGCCTACTGGACTGAACTGAAACCAATGGCAATCTGGAAGGTAGGAAAAACAATTCCAAAATTTACCGCTCTGTAGTATATTTTGAAAATGGTTATTGGTTACATAACATGCATGCAGGTTGTATATATTGAGTTCAAACCTGTTAAATCACCGATATTGTCCTTTAAGTGGAAAAATAACTGACAGCAGGAACCGTGCGTCACATGTTCATGTTAATTCCCGTCATGCTTCCTGTCAGTTTCACACATGTAATGAAACGCCTCAGCGTGCGACACAGCAGTGTCTTACACCCACTAATTACACAAACGATAGAGACCCGCTCAGCCAAGCTTTGCTCTACAGTGCCTCTTGTGGTGAAAAAAGTGCAGAGTACCTTTAAATTACAGAAACAGGTAATGAGTTAATGGATTTTTCATAATTTACATAATTTGTTCAGAATTCTTATTTTGTGCAATATACTATAATATCAAATTATGAAATCTGCAGTGTATCCAACTCCTTAATAAATAAAATCATTGCAAATCTCTTCCACTTCATTTCTTTCTCCCCATGTCTCTTCCCCGTCTGTACCTCTCCAACTTTCCATTCTCTCCATCTTTCTCCAAGTCTCTCATCATCTTTCTCTCCCCACCTATGTCTCTTTCTGTTTCCACCTGTCTCTCCAACTCTCTCTCCGTCTCTCGTCTTTCTTTCCCCACTTATTTCTCTCTGTCTCTCTCCCTCCCTCCTGTTTCTCTTCCTCTTTCCCAGTCTCACTCGCTCTCTCTCCACGCTCACTCGTTCACTCTCACCCACTCACTTGCTCACTCACTTATTCGTTCACTCACTCGCTCGCTCACTGACTCGCTCGCTCAGGAAATGAGGTTTGGATAAAGATGGAACAAGCGAACTGAACATATTTATTACAACAACTCGTTCTCAGCAGAAAAAACAAATCATACCACATAGACATAAAAATACTGTACTTTTTCTATTTCTCACAAACTGCAAATATGTCCATGATTCACGTCGGGAATAAAAATCTGCTGTAACCAGTCTGTCAGTCAGGGACGTCAGAAAAAGTCTGCGGCGGTGGGTCGACCTTTAGGGGTGCTCTTAGGGGTCATGGGGGTCTTCTTTTTGTTGGTTTTGTTTTTGACACTGGTCAATGGAGACTTTAAGACTCCGAACTTGGGCTTCTGCTTGGGGTCAAAGGGCACGCGCAAGCAGCCTTCTGGACTCACCAGCAGGCTGCGATCAGTCTTCTTAAACTCTGAATCATGACATGAAAAAAAGACAAAACATACTTTTTTTTTGAACCAACTCTGAACCATTCAAGGACAAAATCTCTCGCCCAATTATTCCAGATTTTTGAGAAAACACTGTTGATCATGAGAAGGTATTAATTTATTTGTTTATTTAAATTAGACAATGCACATTAATTAAGACTGCAATAAAATATTGCTAATGTAAATGTGCCGGGGTTAGCTAAACAGCTAATTTGCGTTCTCTCTATGGAGTCTCTGTCCATTGGCTAAAGGAACCGGCTTAAAGGAGGAGGAGCCATTCCATTCAAAATTTTATATCTCTGAATGATGAGACGATGACGACAGCATTGTGGTTTGTTGTAAAGTATCTTAATTGTCTGTAAAGCGCTTCAATGGGTTTTAAGATGGAGACTCCTGTTTGAGACCAGCTCATAAAACAATATCTAATATGTATAAAAATCATAGAATGCATATACAATTTAGCAGCATTAAATGTAAGGTATGGCCTAATAAGTCTGANAAAAATCATAGAATGCATATACAATTTAGCAGCATTAAATGTAAGGTATGGCCTAATAAGTCTGAAATTAGAGAGTGCATATTTAACCGTTTTAATAACATTTTTAACCTGTCTCTCAAATTTGAGTCTAGAATAATTCCAAGATACTTAAAATTATCCACAGCTTTCATGTATTAAGTGTATAAATGTTATAAAACTTATTCCTCAATCACAGCAAAGAAATGGAAAACTCGTAAGGCCACGATTACGCTCCATCTAAACTACGCTTCAGCACCTATCACTTTTGTTATAAAGTTAAAAAAAGCAGCAGGTGACAGAGATGATACATGAGGCCATTAATCAAAACCCACATTAAAGGACCATACTGGTGATTTTGCATGTTCAAGCCCAAAAAAATGCTACCGAACGCGTTATGTTATTGAAAACCATTTTCCAAAATATAGTACTTTAGCGGTAAACTAGTGCCTGTTCGCAACGGGCCAGACTTTCTGGTGTGCGCCGCAGCCTGCCATAAGTGGCTGTGGAGAGGAACATATGCTGCCTCACCTGGAGTGTATCCAGCCACCGCGCCCGGAGCGTATCCTGCTGCCATGCCTGGAGCATATCCTGCCACATGGACTACTTTTTTACCAGCACTCAATTCGAGAACCGCTCATCCAAACAACTTCACACGTGACATTGCACATCCTTGGGTCCTGAGTAATAAACCTGCCAAATTTCAACTTCATACAGCGCCGGTTTTAGACATGTTGGTGCCACAGACAGAGACTTCTGTCTTTACAGTTAGATTTTAGAATTATTTTTCCTGCCTTCTAGACTGTCATTGGTTTCAGTTCATTCAATTACACTATTAAAAAAATCAACTTGTAGAGACCTGAAACATACTTGAGATAAATAATCCATCACAGCAAACACGATGTCTATTAAATTTTAGTGTTTCAACACATTCATGTTTTGGAAAATGGTGGACAGTAACGTAACGGTAGAATGTTACTGACCAATAAATGCTCCTGTACGGGTTGTATTAATTGGGCTCAAACATGCAAAATCACCAATATGTCCTTTAATAATTGGATTATGTCATTTATGTCACCCTCGTTTTAGTTGCTGCTGCCTGGATGTGCATCTTTCCTTCATTGTGATGTTTTAATCCAGTAAATCATAATCGCATCATTGTTCAATCAAATGTACAGTTTACAGTTTACTTACCGGCTGTTTTATTATTTTTGAGGCCAAAGGTCACCTTCTTGGATTCCGACTGCGGAGTCCCACTCTTCTGTGAAATAAACACACAGGAAGAGATGTTACATCCGTGTTTGCAGCCACGTAGCATCAGACGTGTTAGCATAAAGCAGCTACAGCTCATGGAATGTTTTCCTCCTTTTTTTTTTACCATCTGCCATGACTCTGACAAGTTATTCAACATAACACGAAAGACGTCACGGAGGAGATGTGGGTGACAGGCACAGCTGTTCCATTTTTACTGTGTGTGTGTGTGTTGTGTGTGCTGCTGAACACGGGATCCTGTTCCTGCCAGCAGGTCTGAGTAGTCTAATAAATGCGTCGGTGAGAAGCCTTTAAAATCCATCTGTGCGTCACCTTTATCTTTTTGTTAGGCAGCGTTATGGGGCTTCTTTTGGTCTTGCAGAATAGCGGCGTCGGGGTCGAGGCTTTGTTCTGGAAGGTGACGAAGTCGGACGACGCTCCCGATGACGCTTTCGCCTTCTTTTGTGACTTTTTGGAGCTCAGAGGTGTAGAAATCTCTTCCACATTCTGCAGCAGAGAAATCAGTTTAGGAAACAATTGTAAACTTCTCATACTGCTGAACCAATCAAATGGATCCACCTGAACTGTCCTCTTCAACAATTAAAGGGCCATACCGCCATTTTTCATGTTTGAGCCTAATATATTCAATTTTCATACATGTTACGTTACTGACAATCATTTCCCAAAGGATAAAACCGTATTTCAGCTTTCCTGATATTTTGCAAAATCTCTTAATCTTTCAAAATCAAATATTCAAGTGATACACCCACCTTAAAAATCCATGTTTCTCCTGCTAATAGTTACACAGCCTTATGATTACGCAGCCTTATGAAGTCATGGTACTTTAATTTTTTCCATTTGGGACTATATTCCCCGGTGGAGACATACATTCACTCTGCGCTTTTTATTGAGCTTAAACTCTAAAATTATATAACTTCTAAAAAAACCTGAATACACGTCTTGTTGGTGATGATGGATTACCTATCCCAAGAACGTTTACAGTATCAACAAGTTGATTTTAATAGCAGAATGAACTGAAACCAATGGAGGTCTGGAAGGTAGGAAAAACATTTTTAATTCACCGTCCCAGTAGTATGCTTTGGGAAATGATTCTCAGTAACGTTACATGTATGAAACTTTAATATATTAGGCTAAGACATGCAAAATGGTTGGTATAGTCCTTTAAATACTCACACAGTCCCGTTTCGGCTTCTTGGCGATGGTCGTTTCCTCTGTGAGGTCACCGATCGATGAAGCTTCCTGTGCCGCTGCCTCAACCTCATCAGCCTCATACTCAAACACTACGGGGATCTTCCTCTTCTTCTTCTTGTCCTTTTTCCCCGAGGAAGAGTCCACCTCACTTTCTGCAGGAGTTTCCTTCAGCGGTGGCTCCTCATCAACAAGGCTAACCACCTCAGGTTGGCTTTGCTCTTCGACCTCATCCATCACTGCGGCTGCCATCTTCTCTCTCTTTTTCTTCTTCTTCTTCCCTGGTTTTGATACGGTGATCTCCGGCGAGGGTTCCTCGGCATGCACTTCCTGCGGCGTCTGAGCAGCTGCTGCTTCCTCTTGTGTCGGCTGTTCAGGCTCAGCTGCCTTTTGACTCTTCTTCCTCTTCTTCTTCGGTGGTGTTACAGCGCTGGTATCTGCGGCAGTTGCGGCATCGCGTGTCAAATCTTCAGGTGATGGATCTGTCGCCTCCGTGTCCTCTGACATCTCCACTTCCTGCTTTTTCTTCTTCTTCATCGCCACTGCATCTTCTGACGTTTCTCCACTAACTGACGTGATCTCGGTTTCCGTGCTCTCTCCCGTTACCTCGTGCGCTTCGACCTCGACCTCCTCTGCGTTATTCTTGGCCTTGAGGCTCTTCCTCTTGCTCTTCCTCTTGGCGGGGGTCGCAGCATCGGTCTCAGGAGCATTTTCTTGTGCTGAACCTTCAGAACATACAGATACAGCTGGCAAATCTGCATCTGCGTTTGCTCCGTTTACCTGTGCTTCAGCCTTCATCCCTTCAGTTTCATTCTCAGCCTTCAGCTCCTTCTTCTTCTTCTTCTCTGTGGTTGCAGCGTCTGACTCGAAGACGATTTCGTCACTTATACATATGACGTCAGGATCAACCTCCTCGGCCTTCTTCTGAGTCTTCTTCTTGGCCAGGGTCACATGGTCAGTCTCAGAGGTCACGGCAGCTTCTTCCACTGATCCCTCTTGTGTTCCTGCTTCCGTTTTCGCTCCGTCGNGGGTCACATGGTCAGTCTCAGAGGTCACGGCAGCTTCTTCCGCTGATCCCTCTTGTGTTCCTGCTTCCGCTTTCGCTCCGTCGATCTGCGACGCATCCTCGATCCCCTCTGTTTCCATCGGAGCCTTCAGGTCCTTCTTCTTTTTCTTCTTCTTCTTCTTTGCCGTGTTTTTAGCGGTAGCTTCGGGGAGCGTCTCTGCCTCTGTCGTCCGCTCTGTAGCTCCTCCTTTTTGGGTAGAGGGTGTCGGCTCCCCTGCTGCCTTTGCGTCCTCCACCCCGACGTTCGGGACCACCAACATCTCCTTCTTTGACACAGTTTCTGATTGGTCCTTGTCATCAGCCACCTGGGCTTCTGATTGGCCGGTTTCTTCTGCGACCGTGACAGATGGTTGTTTCTTTACCTCCAGGAGCAGCAGCGTTTCTGCCTCGCCGTCTGCTGCCGCTGCATTTGTGACTTTTACAGACGAGACTGAGTGTTGCGTCGCCTCCTTTTCTTCACCTGCTGCTTGTGAGCGTTCCTCCTGACCTCCGGAAGTTTCTGCTGCTTTGTCAGCATCTTTCATTGTGTCTGTCGATGATACTGCTGCTTTCTTTTTCTTCTTCTTCTTCTTCTTTTTCTTCTTTTTACTGTCATCGTTGGCAATTACTTCTGCCGATTCATTGCCATCTTTTGTCGATTCCTTGTTGAGTTTGAAATCCTCCTTTTTCTTCCCTGAAGTAACACAGACACACAGTTACACTTTTCACAGCATTCAATCATTTAAAAAAAAAAACAAAAAAAACATGTATGTTTATCTTCCTTTGGAGGACGTGGTATCAAAATGGAACTGAGGTACTGGATGATGAAGGTAGACTGTTGTTTACAGAAGTGGGGTAGATATCTTGCCTTTTTGAATAAAATCTGTATGATACTGTCCTGTCTTGAGGCAGTAAAATGTAAAATATATAATTTATAAAATGTTAACAGAGCTATCCTTGTTGGGTTACGTGATTTTCATTTTTTTTTTTTTTTTTTNTTTTTTTTTTTTTTTTTAGATTTAATTTTGCATTGTTTTGTTTAGCCCTATTTTTTGTCAATGGGTTGGTGTTTGTTTTTTTCTTTTTGTTTCAAAATAAAATCAATAAAATATGAATTATAAAAAAAAATGTGTATTTCTTGATTTTTTTTAAAATTATTTCACATAACCCAACAAAAAAGAAGAATAAAAAAAAGTAGCAATGCAACGTATTAGAACATGTAAAAATGGTTTCCAGTGTTGCAAAATGAAAACAGGAAGTAAAGAAGAAGAAGATTGCTGCCATACATCTGAATGCGCCCCACACACACACACACACACTTCACAGGCAGGAGGCTTGTGTGTTGGTTTCCCATACTTTTTCTTTTCTTGGCTGCGGGGGCTCCCTCCTCATCGTCCTCCACGCAACCCGCTCTCCTCTTCATCCTCTTCCTGCTACCAAACATCTCATCATCCTCATCCGTGGAGACTTCCTCTGGGTACTCATCCTGAGGGAAGATGCCTAAAAAAACAAAGATGAGAAAGATTTAAAAAAAGAATGTTTTTCATAGATATCAGAGCAAAAAGCTGTGATTATCTGACCTCCTACCTTCACTGAGGTCCTGCAGTCTGAGGTTTAACACACACACACACACACACACACACACACACACACAGAGAGAGGAAAACATGTTAGTTTAGATTTAAGCAAACATCAAGCACTGCATATAAAATATAACATAACAGAATATCAGTAATATACACCATATGATCAACAGCAAATGTGACAGGATTTTGCTGATATATTTTATTTTTAATTTCTGTCAAAGGCTTTTTATGGTTTTTTTTTTTTTTTAAATGCACACCCTTGTTTGTTTTCTGTCTGCCATTTCCATTAAGTATACAAGTTAGCTTGCGTTGTGTTTGACTAGATTAAAGGCAACCAGTAATTACTTTACAAAACAAAAGCCACAAAATTAACTTAAAGGACCATACCGGCCATTTTGCATGTTTGAGCCTAATATATGTATTCAATTTTCATACAATAAATTATTATTATTATTCATACATGAATTAAAAATGTTTTTCCTACCTTCCAGACCTCCATTGGTTTCAGTTCATTCTGCTATTAAAATCAACTTGTTGATACTGTAAACGTTCTTGGGATAGGTAATCCATCATCACCAACAAGACGTGTATTCAGGTTTTTTTAGAAGTTATGTAATTTTAGTGTTTAAGCGCAATAAAAAGCCTGGAGTGAATGTATGCCTCCACCGGGGAATATAGTCCCAAAAGAAGACCTGTGTTTATGGTAAAGTAAGTATAAGTAAAGTATGGTAACTTAAAGTAACCGTAACATGTATGAAAACTGAATATATTAGGCTCAAACATGCAAAATGACCGGTATGGTCCTTTAANAAAAGCCTGGAGTGAATGTATGCCTCCACCGGGGAATATAGTCCCAAAAGAAGACCTGCATTTATGGTAAAGTAAGTATAAGTAAAGTATGGTAACTTAAAGTAACCGTAACATGTATGAAAATTGAATATATTAGGCTCAAACATGCAAAATGACTGGTATGGTCCTTTAAGGAGGAAACAAATATTCAAAATGAATGAGGTGTGAAAACACTCGAGAAAAAGCATGAAATATAAAGTTTCATTTTTTAAATTGTAGTAATGCGGTCTAAAAAGTATAAATTTTTTAGACGGAGACTCTCATTGTGTGAAGGGTTAAAACTTTGTGTTGTAATTATAATAGACTGATGTGTCTTCACAGACAAATAAAAAAAAAATCAGTAAAAGTCCTTAAATGTTTAATAGTAAAATGTTAAATAATAATCATGGAGACNAAAAAAAAAAATCAGTAAAAGTCCTTAAATGTTTAATAGTAAAATGTTAAATAATAATCATGGAGACCACAAACAGAGAAATGATCGATCAAAACAATCATCTGGTTTTGCTTTTTAATTTGGAGTATTTCCTGATAGAAGCGACAAAACTAATGAATTAAAACTACAGAAAACTGGCTGCCGGCTTTGATGAAGCTTTTTGCTGCGAATGATGAAGCCTGTGTACACAAAATGAAGCAAAGCTGAAATCTGTGTACAGCATACTGTGTGTGTGTGTGTGTGTGTGTGTGTACATCTTCTACTCACACTTTGATGATTTTGTACAGCCTCTGTCTGTTTTGGCTGGGCGTGCTGCTCCGACTGGCCAACTCCAGCAACCTGTCTGCCAGGGCGCCATAGTCAAACTACGACACACACACAATCATGAACTAATCTCAGTCACTGCAATTTCATCTATCCGCCACATACCATAAATTGAAAAATGGCCGACAGGAGGTAAATACAGGCTGAGCGACGATTCGCGACTCAGTGACACGGTAATTATCATCCATCTGGTTGCTGAAACGTACGGAAGCCCAAAACTGCCAACATAAGAAATAAATAAATGAAGAAATAAATGACGCTTTGCCCGCTGTGGCCTGATTGCTGTGGATGAATGTGAGAGCTACATTAACATATAGACGAACAAATCAAGACATGAATAAATAAATATGGAAATAAATATATACAGCAAAACATCTATTAATTAATTAATCAAAATTATTCAGNATAAATAAATATGGAAATAAATATATACAGCAAAACATCTATTAATTAATTAATCAAAATTATTCAGTCGTTGGTTTCAGTTCATTCTGCTGTTAAAAGCAACTTGTTGATACTGTAAACGTTCTTGGGATAGGTAATCCATCATCACCAACAAGACGTGTATTCAGGTTTTTTTAGAAGTTATGTAATTTTAGTGTTTAAGCTCAATAAAAAGCGTGGAGTGAATGTATGCCTCCACCGGGGAATATAGTCCCAAAAGAAGACCTGTGTTTATGGAAAAATTTAAAGGACCGTGACTTCATAAGGCTGTGTAACTATTAGCAGGAGAAACATGGATTTTTAAGGTGGGTGTATCACTTGAATATTTGATTTTGAAAGATTAAGAGATTTTGCAAAATATCAGGAAATCTGAAATACGGTTTTATCCTTTATGAAATGCTTGTCAGTAACGTAACATGTATAAAAACTGAATATATTAGGCTCAAACGTGCAAAATGGGTGGTATGGCCCTTTAAAAAATAAACACTTCAGACCTTATCAGGAACTAAATAATTCTGTTCCAAGTCCAGATTTGACAAAGCGGGACACTATTTGCTGTCTGCTAATGTAAGAAAACACCTTAAAACCTAAAAATCACTGGGAGACGTTTGACTTTAAGATGATTTCTAGAAAGATTATTTTTTTTTTAATCAACATGGAAAAAGGAAAGGAAACATGGAGGAGGTGGAGGAAACAAACAAACCTGCAGAACTGGTTCAGTTTCCTCATCATCTGGCAGATCTGTGTCCAAGTGAAGCAGCTCTTCATCTTCATCTTCTTTTGATTTATTACCTAAAAACAAAGAAACCAGACAGTCGTCATTATGACTGATTGACACCTTAAACATGCATCTTCAGTGTTTTATTACATGCTAAGGGCTGGTGATGCTTAACACGGATACGATGCAGACGTGGACTCAGAATGAATAAAATGTATAAAAAGAGTTATTATTTTATTTCAGTCATTCAACATTCAACTCAATTTCACAAAGACATATCCCATATTTCCTCTGTGACCAATTAATGAAGAGGAGGAACCTTCAAATGCGTCCTAATGGTGCATTCAAGTGCTGCAGTGAAGAACTGACAACAGGAAGCGTTCTCCGCACTTTTTATGACGCTTAAACGCTAAAACTGCATAACTTCTAAAAAAAACCTGAATACACATCTTGTTGGTGATGATGGATTACCTATCCCAAGAACGTTTCAAGTATCAACAAGTTGATTTTAATAGCAGAATGAACTAAAACCAATGGAGGTCTGGAAGGTAGGAAAAACATTTTTAATTCATGTATGAATAATAATAATTTAATGTATGAAAATTGAATATATTAGGCTCAAACATTGCAAAATGGTTAGTATGGTCCTTTAAGCACAAAATAGGCTTTATAGTGATGTCATAATTTGACTGACCAATAATAAGAATATTTCTAAATTGCAAAATCATCATTTCAGCTAAAATTACATCTGCACAATTAAGTGTTATTTTATTTATTATATATATTATATTTTAGCTTCCATCGAACGTTGGTAATATTCTGATACTTTGAATCTCAAACATTTAACTAAAATTCTCAAGTGGTTTTAAAAATTTAGGCTGTTGATCTGAGATGCAAAACTGAGTTTATTCCTCAAACCGTGACTGAGAACAGACTTAAAGTCATTCCAAGTCTCTGGATGTGGAACATTACCATTTATCTGCTTCTCTCTTCCTTTCTTGCTGCTTTTCTCTTTTTCTTCTTCCTCCTCCTCCTCCTCCTCAGAAGCCTGCCCTGAGTCCGAGTCTGACGCACCGGCTGCCTTCATCTCTTTCATCAGGTCTTCAATAGCGAAGGGAGCCTGGTCAATGATGGTGCTGAAGATGCTGCTGCAGATCGCTCTGAACAGAGTCCAACTGCAAAAGCGAGATTAGAAACAGAAACGGAGGAGAGGACGGAGAGCTGATATAACAGGAGCGACGCCTTTAAATTTTCAATGATTCTGACTATTTCAGACCGTAAAGAGTCCTTATAGTAACAGAAGCTTCACCATCAACCTTTGGGAATCTCATTATCTCTTTCAGTCACTCAAAAGCTACAAATTCACAGTCTTGAAAAACCACAAATTGTCACTTTCACAACAAATTTGAAATTAATCAATCATTAAAAATGGGATCATTGATGAATCAGCGGAAATCTGCTGCAATCAGAAACCCTGACAGGCTCATTCAGCATCCATCCTGACTCACTCTGCTCCACGACAGATGCATTTAACATCATTTGGTAGCTTTTCTTATCAAATATCTTTATCTTAAACAAGACTGGGAGGACTTCTGTGGAGACGCCTGAGGACGCCTGAGGACTTACTCTTTAGTTTTGGCTGCTGCTCTGCAGAACGGCTCGATGAAGGTCAAGTTCTGATCAGCAGTGAGCTGAGAAAAAAAAAAAAGGCTCATTTTTTACCATAAAATCATCATGGCAGAGATGTTTTAAGTCTCCTTATACACGTTATGTGTTAAAGGACCATACCGACCATTTTGCATGTTTGAGCCTAACATATGCAATTTTCTTACATGTTACGTTACTGACAATCATTTCCCAAAGGATAAAACCGTATTTCAGCTTTCCTGATATTTTGCAAAATCTCTTAATCTTTCAAAATCAAATATTCAAGTGATACACCCACCTTAAAAATCCATGTTTC
>VXCM01003812.1:16389-32236 GCA_014773175.1 Lucifuga dentata | reverse complement strand
AAAAAAAAAAAAAAAAAAAAAAAAAAAAAAAAAAAAAAAAAAACCCTGAATAGAGCAGTCCCCGGATTACAAACAAGTTCCGTTCCTACAGCTGTCTTTAAGTCAGATTTATGTGTAAATCGGAATATTTACGCAAGCTGCTTATCTAGCGTATATATTTTACCTTTCTATACATAAGAAATATTGAAGAAATCCAGATATCCTAAAACATCTAAAACATAATACCTCTGAACTGCTGATGACGCACAATGTTTTGATGTGTATCGCAAAGTATTGTATGCAACTCAAATTTTTAATTTAATAGGCTTTATGGCAGTTGGTTCTAAGTACGGATTGTTCGTAAGTCAGACATTCGTAAGTCGGGGACTGCCTGTACACGTCTTGTTGGTGATGATGGATTACCTATCCCAAGAACGTTACAAGTATCAACAAGTTGATTTTCATAGCAGAATGAACTGAAACCAATGGAGGTCTGGAAGGTAGGAAAAACATTTTTAATTCACCGTTCCAGTAGTATGCTTTGGGAAATGATTGTCAGTAACTTTACATGTATGAAAATTGAATATATTAGGCTCAAACATGCAAAATGGACAGTATGGTCCTTTAAAAATGGAATGAGCTCAGTAGCAGTTCTGTCCCTGTAAAAACTGAAATGTTTTTTCAGGAGCTGAATTTGCTGAAGGTGAGGAGTCTAGAACCTCTGCTCCTTTGTCTTACAGCTGAGTTATTTTGTGCATCTGATCAGAATGCCGCCTGGACACTGACGGCGTTTGGCCATCTGGTTGTTTTGATGAATTTTTAGCATCTTTGGTTTGTTCACTTTATCAATATTTAAAGTCTCCCTAATTCACACACCTGATTGAGCTAATCAGGTGAAGATACAGCAGGAAGAGACAGAAAATATGCAGTTTGATGCTAACCAGGACTGAGAAGCTGCAAAAAAGGAACCACGCAAAATGTGGCAGCCAAAAACTGCAGCAGGACCACATAAATAGCTGGTGGAAATGATGCAGTTTTGTTGGCCACTGGACTAGAAAACCATTCTAGTCCAGTGGCCAACCATTCTGTCTTAATTTTCTGCCGTGTTGACTGCTAGAACTCCCTTCATGCTTAAAATACTCTGTTTTCTCTTTCTTGCCAGTCCTCAGCAGAAGCTACTCCGCAGAAAAATTAGACCCACACAGTTCTGTTCTTTTGTAATCAGGAAAGAAAAACTAAGAAATGACTCGATAAATCAATCAGAGAAACCGCAGACACTCAGTAATGATATAAACGTACAGGAAAATGGCAGACATCCTTTATTTGAAGCAAACGCGAGGAGTGTTGTGAGGACGGTGAGGTTCTGTACCTCGGTCGAAGCCACAGCCGCGAGCTCGGTCAGGTAAACGTCCAGGATGTGGAACTGCAGGCCGGCGGGCGCCTCGCTGCCGCTCTGCAGGACCTGAACCGTCAGCAGCTCCTGAAACCTGGAAAGCACACTGAGAACGCACAAGCGCCTCATATTATGACTCTGCTGTAAATCAGACAACGGCTCACAAAAAATGATGAACTGCCAAAAAAAAAGATCCATGCAAAGTTTGAAAATCTTACCTGCTGTCCCAGTTTTTCCTCTTCAGCATCTCAAACGTTTGTCTGAACATGAAGCGAACCAGCTGTCAGAGAGACGTAAAAAAACACTTTTTAGATTACAGAGCATCTAAAAGCATTTGCATATCAAATCAGACTTATGACAACTTATCCAGGGCCGGCCCGTGGCGCCTAGAGCCCCGCGGCCGCTAGGGGGCCCCACGTCGAGAGTGAAACTAAAGTGAACTTTCATTAGCAGTAAATAAGTTCAGGAGCTGCAGAGATGTAACTAACTCTATGTGCTAGCTTTGTGAGCTATACCTTACCTGATAGAAGTGAGAACAGTATATGTTGAGCTCAATGTGCTTCGACAACTCACTAAAGGTGTGTTATAAAACGCACCTTTATTAGCACAGAACTAATATCATAACGTGGAATTTATGCATATTATGGTTTGACATTACGTTTTAGTTAAGATGAGGCTCTTAGAGATGTTTATGGAGTGGGTTGGGGGAATTGTGGGGTGTAAGATTAATACTGTAGAGTGGGAAGTAAAGGGTAGCCACGCCCCTTTTGTACTTATCAGAAATTACTACAGTAGTTTGAAACGTGTTTAATTTGCATTTCAATTTTGGCTGTTGGGGAGAGTGAAATAAGATTAAAAATGACATATAGTATTTAGTAATCCACAGANATTTTGGCTGTTGGGGAGAGTGAAATAAGATTAAAAATGACATATAGTATTTAGTAATCCACAGATAGTTATTTATTTTTTTATTTTTAGCTTGACAGCATTCACACCGAAAATTCCATCTCTTGTGCCCTGGATGGGGGGCCCCAGCAAACAACTCGCCTAGGACCCCAGAAAGGCTAAGGACTTATCTATGTATGAAAGACAAACCTACTGACCCAAAGAAAAAAGAGCACTAACTCTACAAAGAGTACAAGCAGGGACAGATGAGTCAGAGTGGAGTGAGTTTTCAGAGCTTCTGAGGACAGAATAACCTGTGTAATCCAACTTTTGAAGGAAAAAGATGAATCGTATGTCTGGATTTGCAGCAACTTTCCCTTTGCTGACGGCCTTCAAAGCTGAATCTGAGAAGTGAACCAGATTTGACCTGAAGATCCACTCCTTCTTCTGAAAAGGAAGAAACTAAATCAACGTTCTCCTCACACCAACCTGGTAAAACTTGTCCATGCGCAGCCTGTCGATGCCCGTCCATTCTCTTTTGAAGGTCAGCAGGAAACTCTCCAGAAACAGGAACTCTGCAGGAAACACAGCAGCACCGGCGTGAAATCGACTTTTCAGTTGGTAAACCCAGTTAAATTATGAAATGTGGGCCAACTTACGGCTGGAAACGCTCTGAAAGCTGTGGATCAAAGTGGAAATCTGAGTAGAAAGTTCTTCCTGTGGAGGAAAAGTGAAAACTGAATTTAAAAAAAAAAAAAAAAAAAAGGCACACAGTCAACATAATGACAATCACACATTTATGACAGTTATTCCTGCCTGATATGTGCAAACTGTAACAAAAGCCTCACAGTTTTGTTTTGTTTTTTAAATCTCACAACCACATGTTCTGGCCACATTTATCAAAAATCATGCTGAGATTTAACTAGTTTGACTCAGTTTGTTTCTAATGCATGAGTTCGATGAAGTAAAAACCCTGCAGGCTAAACTTCTTAAGTTTTAAAATTTAAAAATGAAAAGTTGATACTGCTTTAATGCCACAGCAATCAAGAAATAAATCATTCAGCCTTCCAGCAACTTCTACACAGCGTTTTTAAGTGGCCTGTAGACAAGAGTTAATTATGTGGACAATTTAAGGCTAATTTAAGGCTTTTAGATTTGATGAAGATTCCAGGCGGGTAGATATTCTGTATGTAAACTGAGTCAAGTTTTTAATTCTGAAACATTTCACCATTCATCCAAATAGCTTCGTCGGTGAGAAAAAAAAAACAAAATAAAAAAAACTGTGACTGATGAAGCCATTTGGATGAATGGTGAAACTTTCAGAAGTAAAAGCTTGAATCCACTTAAGGCTTTTAGCTTTTCTCAGCAGCATCTGTGGATGTTTTTCCTGTAGCTAAAGGCGATTCCTCTGAATGCACCAACCAGTGTGTTCTCTCATTATGCTGGGATAATAGAGGTATAATAATCTGGTATAATAATCACTGGCTCTGTACCTGGAGTAACAGTTTGTCCTGCATCCACAGGCAGTAGAACAGACCCTTCCACAGCTTCAGCAGCTCATCGCTGGTGAATCCTGCACACAGGAAGTCGGAATGTAACATTTGACATGCTGTGGAGTGGAAGAAACATCATTTCTCTTGCTACATTTTGTCAAAGAAAAAGCACCTATCCCATTAGCAGTACATCGGCTTATTAATTAAAAGAAACGACTCTTTTGTATTTGCAAGGAAATGGACACAACAGCTAGCTGAGCGACGCTGCAATGAGTATCTAAGGAGACAGATGTTGCCTGCTTATGGAGGAAAAAGGCCAGCATCCCAGCTAAACCTGCTCATTTACACACACACACACACACATACATAGAGCACCCTGCACAACTAGGATTGCTGCAGTAAAGGGGGAGGTTGTGGGGATCATACTTTCTAGCCCACCTGTCCACAGACACCCACTCAAACTGCTACTGATGGTGAACAGGAACAATAAGAAAACTCATCACTAAAGCATCAGCTCCACCTTGTTTTAAAAACTGGCACCACAATTCTCACTTATGTGATTCATCTGGAGAAACTTCGCTTAAAAAACTCAAAATTTCAGGATAAATGGGGAAAAGCTCGGGGTCCTGTCCTGCAACACCTGGATTTGAATTTGACTACCTGAGTTACAGACATGGACTGTTCTTTTTGGTGTGGAGGATGTGTATCTAAATAGTATGTTGTATCCTTATGGCATGTTAGTGGGATGAACTGATCTTAATTCATTTTCATTGTCAGCGTCCTCCCTTCCCCAAGTGTGTGTGAGGTTTTGGTGTATGTGTTTGTATTGTATATGTAACATGTCTTTATGGAAAACTTGTTAATTAAAAATAATCACTCACACAGGGACATTTTTTTGACTACACTCGACCATCTCACTGACTTATAAGGAACTTTCTGGATTTACAGCATAAATGTAGACTAAAGGTCATGACTTGGTATATGGCTGATATAAGTGTTACATACAACTGCAACACAAGAAACAAATAATAAGTACTGTAATTACTACACACACGCACGCACGCATACACACAAATGTGTGCTCTGCCATTTATGACACTAACACACCCAGCATGCCTGAGACTGGGACTAGTTAACCCCAAACTGGCGCTTCAGAACTTTAACCAGTCGTTTAACTTTTAGAACAGATATTTAGTTGCTATTAAACTGCTCTCCACTATCATTCACATTTTCAACCAGTCTTCCTTCCAAAATGAGTGTTACTCTTGAGCTAACGTTAGCATGCTAGCTTACCTGGTTTTTTCTGTGACCTGACGCTAATATATTTCCGCAGCTTCTTCACAGCTTTGGTCCGGATCGGTTTCTCGTTGGAAGCTAATCTCTGAGCAAACTGGATTTCTGGTTCTTGTACCGGCGTCATGTTCCACCGATTCACGTGGAATCACTTCTCACTCCTCTCTCTGCTTGAGCGTTTCCCACGTTTCCTTCTGCGGCGCGGATTGATGACGTAGCTGATTCATTTGTGCGGTAATTCGGCGCAGCAACACAGAGCGGCAGTATTTCACCGCGTTACTCTTTCAGTTTTACGTTACACTGTAAAAAATATCACAACAGAGGGAACGTAAAGTTATTAAGAGCATATAAAACTATAAGAAAAGTTAGTAAATTATTTGTAATTACAGGATTTCGGCGTAAATTACTCATGAAATGTGATGTGATTTACATCTAACAACAATGGACAATTTGCTTATAGTGATTATCAACACTGAATACAAAATTTAAACATTCAATCTAGGTTTAGAAAGTAATGAAGCTCTGGTTTAATAACAAGAAAGATCTGTTCATGTAAACCCATCCATCCATCCATCCATCCATATAAAGACAAAGTAGCCTAGATTCCCTCTAACTACATCTTGCAGCTCTTCCTGGCAGACCTCTAGGCTGTTCCTGGGCCAGATTTGATATATGTTTAATCCTTCCAGCATATTCTGAGTCTGCCCTGTGGTCTTTTCCTAGTTGGACTCCTGACTTGTATTACCATTCATTTTTAATGACCTGTATTCATCAATACCTAGATCTTTAGATGAACCTGGTTGGTGGAGGTTAAAGGATATTCTACCAGCTATTAAAGACAAGAGTTTACATACTATTCCAACCTGGACTGTGAAATATTTGATGAATATGTTCAATAAATGTACAAAAAAGTACAATTGTTTGTGTCATAAGATTAAACAGACTGTGTTTGTTATTATGGATATGATCAGATAAGATCAGACCACATTTTGGAGTAATCATGAGGTGACTCCAAAGGTTTCACTAACTTATTCTTGCATCTGTATCATAAACCATTAAATAAAACCATCATCTATCCATACACTCAAGAAAATTTCATTTTATTGATGCCTTTTATTTTGCTTTTTGAACAAAAACTAACAGTAACGATTGCAAATTGAACACACAGGTCAGTTGCTTGTCTCCTCGCCTCCTCCTCTCTCACCTGCCTCCTCTACTGTTGAAGCCACTTCTGCTTCCACAACTGAAAAAAGAAAACACACACACGCTTAGTACAGTATACTTTGCTGTGGTATGGTAATTTTATATGTGACTGATGCTTCAGTCGTTAGAGCTGCAGCTGTCTGGCCTGGAGCTAACAGAGTTCCTCTCTGTGGGAAACATATTTAAATGCCCTGTAAGAGAGAGAATGAGCTTTATGGTCACACCATCGCAGTCAAGCTGAAAGTCACCCGGTGTTTCCTTGGCTGGAGTCCACTCAGTCAGGTTGGAGATATACTTGGGAATCCACTGGAGGGCTGTGGAGATGGACTCGTCCTCCTCATCCTCTGCTCTATCCTGCCATGGAGGGAGGAGGAGGAGGAGGCAAACTCATTTTCTTGGAGACAAAATATTCCGACATGAAATCACTCATTTTTTGGCAAGTCAGCATGCATACAGAAATCTATTCTAAGACTGTGGGCTGTACAGATATTTTCACTTTCTCACCCTCAGGACACGTGATTGGTGGTATGTTTTCAGTTGCATGTTTTGCTTGTGGAATCTTCATTGTTGCAATTTTCAATATGAATTTACAGCTTTTTTTTTTTTTTTNTTTTTTTTTTTTTTATGGAGAATCAGCATAACTGTTCATGCAGCACAGAAAGCACAAAACATCTGCAAACTCCAAGCTGATCACTTACTGAACGATGAAACACACTGCAACCTGCATCAACAACACACAGCCAAGTGACCATTTATCTATTCATAACAGGACAGGCTCATGAGGAATCGTGCACACTGTAGCCTCTGTACACGCTTCTGTACAGGCTGTACACGCCGTACACGCCGTACACGCCGTATACGCTGTACAGAAGCTACGTCTGGAGCCACTGCACATGCTCAATGTGCGTTAGTGTTTTCCCCTTGGGAGATGGAATGATGCTGCTGTGTAGCACAGCTTACATTTACAAGGTCACATCTGAATACTGTTTATTAAAGGACCACACCGGCAATTTTGCATATTACGTTACTGATAAACAATTTTCAAAACATGAAACCATATTTTAGTTTTCCTGTTATTTTGCCTGATCCCCTAATCTTTCAAAATCCAATGTTCAAGTGATACGCACACCCACTTGCTTTGATATTATCAATGATAATAATACTTAGAAGGATATACAAGTTTGATGCTTACAACAAACACAGGTTTAGTCCTTTAAAACAGGCAAGCATGCATACTCAAAAACAATACAACCAACAATACTGCTGAACTATGACAGGATAGAACTCATGTGGATGAGGAGATATTCTGACATTAACATTGTGTCAGAGTCATCATGCAACACACTGATGTGACTGAATGAGCTATGCTACTGGGAAAAAAAATCGTCCGGCGTGGACAGAAACAGCGGCAGCACCTCCTCTCTGGCTCCTGAGGGCCCTACGTTGAAATAACCCTCCTTGGTGCTGAGGTAGGGCGACTTGGACTTCTTGATATTTTTATTTTTCTCCACATCAGAGGCTGGCTGAAGTTTTAGTCAAGAGAGTTGTCATGGTTACGTTCAGCCTCAGCACAGAGTGTCTATGTCATTGGTTTATTCACTCGATGTTCCAAATTCCATTTTTAATGTAACAGTAGTAGAATGTAACGTGAGAAATTGAGATTGCTGCTTTCTGACAAGTTCGACATACGTAGTTAAGTTAGCCGAGACAAACTGTGTTTAAACAATCAAAGTGTGTATTGATGTTGAATTACTTGCTCTGTTTGGAGGAATTCACCGTGCTGCTCACATCCAATGTCAAACACATATTTCCCTGCGCCAGACGGCTGCAAAAGAAGAACGACATGGCAGAGATGATGGTTGGATTGAAGAACAAAGTTACTTCTTTAACACAAAATAATAATTTATTATGGCTGTACTGTGCAGGTTTTCAGATGTAATGTTAAAGAAATTAATTTAGAGACACTAAAAAGCTTACGTAAAGATACAATATACAACTCACGGTCGACTTTAAAGGATCATACCACCCATTTTGCATGTTTGAGCCTAGTATATTAAATTTTCATACACTGGCAATTATTTCCCAAAGCATACCACAGGAACGGTGAATTAAAAATGTTTTTCCTACCTTCCAGACCTCCATTGGTTTGAGTTCATTCTGCTATTAAAATCAACTTGTTGATACTTGAAACGTTCTTGGCATAGGTAATCCATCGTCGTGGTAATGCATCAGGTTTTTTTTTTTTTAGAAGTTTCATAATTTTAGTGTTTAAGTGTAATAACAAATATGGAGTGAATGTATGCCTCCACCGGGGAATATAGTCCCAAAAGAAGACCTGCATTTATGGAAAAATGTAAAGGACCGTGACTTCATAAGGCTGCATAACCATTAGCGGGTGAAACACCGATTTTTAAGGTGGGTGTATCACTTGAATATTTGATTTTTTTTTTAAGATTAAGAGATTTTGCAAAATATCAGAAAAGCTGAAATATGATTTTATCCTTTGGGAAAAGATTATCAGTAATGTACAGTAACATGTATGAAAATTGAATATATTAGATTCAAACATGAAAAATGGGTGGTATGGTCCTTTAACTGAATAATAAATGCAGACAGAATTGTCCCCAAAAATATACTAAACATCATGAAACTTAAGAATTTTATCTCCAGATGTGCAGCATAGCATTTTATGAAATGAACAATAAAAAGGAGAACTTACATTACTGTTGGCAAAGTCACCCTGGTATCTGTGGTTAGCATGGATGAACTCTCCAAATGACTCCATCTTGCCATTTACCCATGAGCCCTTGTACTTTGAACCTGTGTCATGGTAGTGATAAGTGCCCTGGCCGTGCCTGCCAATCAGATCACAGCAAAGGGATATTAAGATTTCACTCATTCATTTATTCATCCACAATACCTCCTCAGGGAAGCAGTGTCCAGGAGGCATCCTGCTCAGATGCTGAAAGCAGCTCAGCTGGCATGCTTATATTTATTTTTCTACCTCCAAGGTTAGACAAAATCAGAAAGACAAGGAGGAAGTGTCTGCTGAATACGGGATTTTACACCTGCCCATCAGAGCCAAGGCTGTTAGCGAGTAAACCATCATTAGCATCACCATGCTAATGATGATCAGCATCACACCATACACGCTTGTGATTTTGAAGCTGCAGTTGTACCTCATGTGCTTCATCCACTCTCCGTCATAAGTGTCTCTGTTGGGGTACGTGTAGACACCGTGACCCTGTCTCAGGTCCTCATGCCATGACCCTGACAGGCAAAGAAAGTAAGAATACAAACTGTAGAGCCTGCTTTCTGAAGGTCTGTCATACATGTGGTGCATATGATGACTACTCAGCAAAATAACGGTTCTATGTTGGCATGTTATAACAGTTTGTCTATGTTCCTTAAGCCAGAATAGTTAGTTATTGTAAAAGAAGACAGTTTATGGTTTATTTCAACCTTCAATTAAATCACCAGAAGTTGCTATATGGACTGTGCATACTGGGAGACACAGAGAAATGTTGTGTGCTTTGATTATACATTTTTTCTTCATACAAATGCTGACTGTCCATTTAATACTGTTATTTTCACATGCTGCAGAAAAATGAATAAATACAGTTATCTCACAGCCACCTGAGCCTCTATGACATCATTCTGTGCATTACTACACATACACCAGCTGTTAAAGTTTAAGAACTCTTGCTGAATTATTCTTGCAGCTGTAAACACAATATCACACTATTATTACCTTCATATTTGGAACCATCTGGATGGTAGAAGGTGCCTTGTCCATGTTTCATATTCTCATAGTAGTCTCCCACATATCTTGCCCCATTTTTAAAGTAATACACTCCCTGTTGGCAAAAAAAAACAAAAACAAAGATAAATAAGCCAAAGAAGTCATTTTATCTATGTATTATAATATAGGCGATAATAAATAATTATCCCCATTAGCAACCTAGCCAGTCATATCATCAATTATAATTACTACAATTACAAATGATATCATTATTGGTGTGTTAGTAATGTTACACTATGGCTGTGGTAGATTATCATTTATGATTTGGCTGTTCTAAATTATTTTCATGTAAGCATCACTAACTCACAAACACATCACAAAACTCAAGCTGAAATTAACTTAAAAGATACCAAATGCTACTAGATGTACAAAACTTTTAAGTTGAAGTTTTGATGTAACCTCACAAAAGGACAATTTCAGATTTTGGTACAGGGACAAATAATTGAGTTGAAAGGCCAGATTTGGCCCACAGGCCACTATTTTCTGATGCCTAATTTAGAAGTTGTATGATTGTTATTTTTATATTTGGTTGTGTACACGCTTCAGTTGACCAGGCTGTACCACGAAGCAAGATTAGTGGGTTAGTGAGGTATGTTGAGCCTAAAGCCAGGGTTTTCAGTGTCATGAAGGTGGCTCTCTTTTAACCTGGCTGGATCACCATGGCAACTGATGCTGCAAACATAAGCTGGTGGGGACCAGTTTTAGTCTATTAAAAAGTGCCACCCTTTCACTAATCAACTCTTTTGGAAATAGCATCACCATTCTTTCCAGATCCCATTGATTTGGGTGCTAGAATTCTCTAGTCTAGCCAGACTCAGTCATGACTTGAAAGGGACCACACCTGCTAATGGATCTGACTTGGACTTGGACAATCATACCTGTCCATGTCTTTTCCCGTTCATATATTCGCCCTGATAAATGTCTCCATTTGGCAGCACCGCTTTACCAGTTCCATGTCTCTGTCCTGCTTCATTTCTTTCTCCTTCATATTCCTGTGTCAAAAATGTGAGATTTTATCCAACAAACACAAGTTAAAACAGATATAATGGCAACACACACACACACACAGAGGTCGTGTTGCTATTAGACGTTTAGCTAGTTTAAGCTAGCAAACAACAAACTATTGATAGACAGATTCATGATAGATTAATTTGATTTTCTCACCCCGAGGTTATTAACTTCTTCATCAAACTCCTCAGATTCTGCATCTGACATTTTATACGTTATTTTTTCTGAAATATGTATCAATGAAAAATATGACTTTCAAACGAAACTGTTAAAACCAGAGAAACACTCCTCCCGCGTTTCGTGTTTCTGAGAGTTTATGGTTGTCAGGGCAACGACGCGTACCGCAAAAAAGAAAACAACGTCATACGTCACAAAGATAAAAAAGAAAATAACATTTAAGATATTTAACTCTACTTTCATATTAACAATTCATGCAGAAATACTTTGTAAATAATTTCATTTATTAAACAAAGTTATTTTAAATTAGCTGATACATTCTTTTTAAACCTTTAGTTCTGCGAGATAAAAACTTTGTAATCTAAATCATTATGTGTTCACTTACGAGAAATGTAAAGATTATATAAATCTGAAAAAGTAACTGCTTTACATATTTCCCATATTTATTAAAGCCAGTTAAATACATTTTTAAATATTGTACAAAGATCTGTGTGAAAAAGTAGATCTTTGTATTTCATTCAAAAATAAATTGAAAAATGTTTTTAAAATTGCAGCATTTGAAAACTGGGTTCATTTTATTACCATTTTCTATTTTAATAAAATGTTAAAATCTATTTCCTTTCAAATTTAGCATCTTTTGGACTTTTAAACGCTTATCAAAAGTTCCTTATTAGTTAACACCCAAGTGAGTTTTTTGTCTCTACATTTAATTTGTTCCTTATATGTTTATGATCTCTGTCTGTCTGCATCTTGTTAATAAAGTTATATTAAAAAGATCAAACATCAAAGCACAAATCGCGCAGCGGCAGCAGCCGGTTCCTTGTTCTGTGATGACGTCACTTCAGTGTGAGTGAGTGTGTGTGTGTTTCTCTGTGTGTGTGTTTGTGTGTCTTTCTCGGGCGACAGTCGCGAGCTTCAGGCAACGAGGAAGTGAAGGATATGTCGCCAATTTGAAGCCAGAAACGAACAATTTAACGAACAAAACTATCTTCGTCATCTTTGTAAGGTAAGCTCATCACCGGGATTCGAGTGATTGCGGACATCTTTGTCCTGGAACCCGACCGACGGTAGGATGGATGGTCGTCGGGGGTAGAACGTGTGATCCAACCGCGGTGTGGTTCAGCTAGTTGCCGTTAAAAGGAGACAAAACATCGGTTGTCGCTTTAGGTGTAACGGTAACCACAGTATATTTCTATGTATTTTAAAGTGTAATGCAATATAATGCCTATCAAAGTTCCCCCATTAATTAACTTTCGCTTTTATTTATCTATAAATCAAGACTGGTGTTACGGATTAAAGCGTTGCCAAGTTATCTGCTGACTTGAGCCTAAATGCATCTGGTTGCTTGTAGTAACGGCGGATGTTTAAACTAATTTTACTGTTTGTTAAATGTTGCACTCACAATTGTACATGTATTATCTGTGAATATTAATTTTGTTTAGAAATGACCTAAGGAGGTAGATTGATTCCATCACGTTTTCTGAAAATAGCTGGGCTTATGGTGACAATTTCACCAGGATTCCAAACAGCATTCAGATGCTTTGTATTAAAGCCTTCTTGAAGAACGGAAATAATTAGAAATTAATGGAAAACTAAGTGAGCTGTTTGTTTTCATCATCTGCCATCACAAAACTCATTCACATCCGGACGAAAGTCACAAGCTAACATGGTCCCTCGCAAATCCTTAACAACAGCTTCATTAATGGTTAATATTCAAGATACAAGACGCTTTTAGATCAGGTTGCTGTCTGGAACATGTTGCATTTGGTTTGCATGTTCCTGCAGGGTGAAAAAACAGACATGAATGAGTGAAACCTCATACGCACAAGTTCATATGACTTACAACTAAGTATGGAAGCTGGATTTATAAAACTTTACCTCCCACGCAGCCTGATGAAGGTCACAGGACTTAAGCTCACAGTGCCAGGCTGTAACGTCATCATGCTCCCTGCTTTCTATGTACAGAGGAGTATTCATGCAGGCTGTGGACCATCGTGCTGCCCCGTTGCTTGTTGGGATATTGCAGAGTGGTGCAGCAGCCTGAAGGCAAACAGAAGCCCTGTGCAAGGCGCTCGGCCGGCGAGCGGCAAACATGAGCCCTGCTGTGTCTCAGGGGGTTCAGATAGAAGCTCAAAGGTTAGAGAAAATGCCTTCTGATTTAAGTCAAGGTCATTAATTTGAATCTCTGGTGGCTTGTAAAATCTGTGAGAGGTAAGTGGATCCCTGAACAGGTCAGGAGTTCTGTCTTCCTGGTCAATGGTAGATGTTGAATGTTGACACGTGACCTGCTTTTTTAGACTGGACTGGGCACACGCCACATGTGGATTAAGATGCGTGAAATGTCAAAGGACAAATCTCTTACTTTTTGTGGTAATTTTACTCTTTTTGTGCCACTGCTTGAGGATTTTGTCAGTCTTTATTTATTTTTTTCTTTATCCATCTCCATCCATTTCCACTGCAGCCATGTGTCGTGGCGCTGCTGATTTCCCAGCAGCCTCCTCTGAGATGGAGACACGCCAAGGCCGCACCGCTGTATTTGGACTTCCCTCCTCTGCCTCCACAGTGTGAAGTCATATCTCTACTCGTCCCTGCTATTGTCGCTGTGTAAATTTGAAGCTAAAGATGGCTCCTATTCCTCCTGGGATCCGCCTGTTAGCGTCCTTCAACAGGGACCAGTGGTGAGTCCTGAGGCTTGTGTGTGTGTGTGTGTTAAATTCTGTTTTTTTTAGTCTGAATTTTAGCGATTAGACCTTTTCAGACATGCATTTTATACTCTGTGAATCTGCTCACAGTTTTTTGCATGTTGGCGTCATATTTGAAAAGAGCTTCTGTAAAAGTCACGCCAGCAATTTGCTTACATAGAAACATTTCCATAACTTTTCCTACAAAACACAAGTATGAAGTTCATGTCTTCACTTTTGCACATAATGGACATACAAGCTGGATAGGCGTATTATAAAAGTTAATCTTGTGTTGAAAAATGTCAACAGAAATGACCCACCAACAACAATCTAAACATCGGATTGGAAATAGCTATTACTGTAAAACTGATTCACAGCTCATTTAATGCACTGATTATTATTACTAAATCTAAGTTATGAATATTTTCAGATTTTATTAAAGACTTATTTACATCAGGATTGTTTATAAACACCACGGGAAACAGATCTAAAATTTCAATTATGATCAGTTCACAAACAAGAAATGCTGATATTTCATTGTTAAAATAAACTCTTTAGGCTATTTATATGAATTTAGCTCAAATTTAAATGGTCAGTCATTAAAGGATTGGGACTGTAAGAGAGTTTCAAGGACCTAATTATTATTTATTCTGCACAGTGAATTAGAATTTGTGTCACTTTTGTGAATGAGATAGTTTTAAGTTGTAGGATATACATTCTTCTGATGTCTCAGGTAGACATATTTTTAAATTGTGTTTTTTGTTCAGTGCAAAAGAAATTTTCATTCAGCTCATCAGCCAAACCCCGTTATATTTTCTGCTGATTGCTTCCAGGATAAAACTCTGGAAACCATTTGTTCAGGTTTACTGTCCTGGCTGTTCTCAAGCTACAAATCAAAGCTGTCAGCACTAGAACCTGTGCCAAAGTCAAGACTGGTTTGTGTGTCGCAGCAATTTCATCTTATCACACTATTTCACCTATAATCTTGTTATATTACAGGTGAAATATATATTTTGATTTACATTTTACAAAGATCTTTTTACTATTTGTACACGTGTGCAAAGCCTGCAGGTTTTCTAAGCGTGTTTGCCAGCTGTCTGTTAGTTTGACTTTCAGGCAAAATATCAAAACCATCACGTAGGCAGTGATTGTCTGCTTTTTCTCTGCATACAGTGTGAATCTCTCTGTCTATATATGCTTAGATCTGACACCTTTCAGCCATCAGTCTCAGCACATCAGCTTGCAAAGGTGACTGGTGTATGTACGGTATGGTCCTTTAAGATGAACTAACTGAAGGGGATTTACAGGTGAAATAAGCAGCTCCTCCTTTACTGCCAGGTACAGAAACCCTGTTATTACTGGGATTTGTCTTTACAAGCTGGGAATCTTTTTTTTTTTTTNTTTTTTTTTTTTTTTTTTTTTTTGTTTGTGAAATGATTCTTGCCTCTATCAGAACAAAGAAAAGTGTTAAAACATTTGTGTAAAATGTTTACTGTCCTTTGTCCAGGTCAAGTCATTAGTTTTGTCAGAGAGTATGGCACAGTACAAACCAACATGTTCCATATAAATGTTTAATGTGGCTTTGCATACATGAAGTCATGACAAAGCAGGTGTGTTTATGAGCTCCATGCATCCACATACAGCTTCATTAAAGAAATAAGAGCTTGTGTCTGAAGAGGGACCGCACAGGCCGTGTCAAAATGTTGAATGGTGCCTCTGTGTGCAGGCTGGTTTGTGGATTCGAGCGCTTGTTTGGGAAAACTGAGTGCTGTGACTGCAGGCAGAAATCACGCTTTGCTCTCTCATTCATTCACATTTTATGGATCTAATTCACGTCTCAGGCTTCTACATGCACAACTTTTATTCATTTCTAAATGCTAAAGCCTCCTGTTGTTCCACTTTGAGATCATTTGTCGCCAAAAAAAAAAAAAAA
>VXCM01003812.1:0-16351 GCA_014773175.1 Lucifuga dentata | reverse complement strand
AATTTTTTTTTTTTTTTTTTTGGCCTATATAAAATTATTTTTTGTCCCTTTTATTTTTTTAAATTTCTAAACTTAACAGCAAACAATAATAACATAAGGCAAATATTTACAAACAATATACACCCGGTGGATAAGAAAGGAAAAATAATTAAATAACTAAGTAAATAATAATAAATAAATAAATAAATAAGACAGGGCATCAGCTCAACTGAATTAGAAATTCAATAACATAAAAGCTTTAATTATAGCAGAATTCAAAAAAAGTTTAAAGTTATTTTTGAAAGTTATTTTTTTTATTTTTATTTATTTTTATTTTTTTTTGGCACTCACTTTGTAGAACACGCGAATCACATGGCCAACCAGTTGTTGCAGTTTGTCCAGTTGCTCTTCTGTCTGCCTCGAGTGTGTGTTGCCGAACCTGAAAAGCAAAAAGCTTCTTAGACCGTGTGCGCTTTTCAGGCCAGCTGATGTCTTCTATCCAACTACATACACACACACACACACACACACACACATGCTCACAATGAGTTTGCCAAACNTATCCAACTACATACACACACACACACACACACACACACATGCTCACAATGAGTTTGCCAAACTAGTCTGTGTGTGTTTTACACTGTGTAAGTTTATCTTAAGAATCCTCTCTGGCATTTTGTGACATTTACTACTCATGTACCGTAACAAACCACTTCACAGACATGAATGTGAACACAATGAACATACATGTGTTCTACCGTGTTGTGTAACACTGAGGACTTATGAGGAAAATGAACAGATCTGATGATACTTTTGAGGTGTTTCAGACGGTTCTGTCCATTTTTTTTGTTTTGTTGGTGGTTCTTGTGCCTGATGGTAGCGTACAGGTTAAAGTTCAGGTGGCAGAGCGTGCAGGACAGTATTCTTATTTGCCTTTGAGGTCTTACAGGTCCAGCTTATCTCTTTTACAATGACACGTCTGCAGACTAATGTTAACTTATTAAATATTTTATTCAAGCCTCTGCCACATGTTGAATGGCGTGTGCTTTGTGTATCTAACCGTTTCACAAGCTTTTCCCGTGTTCTGAGGTGTGTTGTAATTGTGTGTGGCCTCAGAGCAGCTGTAAAGTGCGTCACACTCATTTATTCACTCAAACACACGTTTTCTGTTTGCTCATTGCACAATGAGATCAGCCAGTATCAATACAGTATCAGCCACACACACCCTACTTCTACTGTCCAGAAAACATCTGCATAAAACGACGTAGATTGTAGATTATGTCAGCATTAGGTGTGGAAGAACTTTTGTCATATGTTTGCTGTTTATTATCACTTATGTCATCAGAGGTCATGAAACCGTTTTTTTAAAAATATGTCAGCAGCAGAGGAAAGAAGAGTAGCATACATTTTTAATTAAAATAAATCCTTCCTTTTCATTAGACAGGCAGACAGACAGAATGCGCTCATTGTGGAGGGGATGTAAAATATTACGTGAATTGATAAACTGTCGATTATATACCCTTGAATCATCATTATTCTTATTTCTCTTTTCTATTATTTTATATTGGTTTTTAATTGCATACAAATATTTTTAGGCCACATCTTCACACAGTTACCTTGTATTTCTACCCTGATCCCGTGATTCTCAGTGCTGCCCCCTTGTGTTTCCTCCCTGCAGGTACAGAGCTCTCACCTTCGTTCTCACCTTCCTGTTGTACACCAGCTTCCACCTCTCCAGAAAACCCATTAGCATTGTCAAGGTAACACACACACACACACAAATTTTCTGGCTTATTTTACAAATAAAACAGTTCAACGTACATGAGTAAAGAGCCGATGGTATGCCAGAATATTTGCTTCACAGGTACATATTTTCCAGGATAAAATATCTTGCAAAAACAGAATGGTAATCTGGTTGTTTGTGTTTACAGAGTGAGCTCCATAAGAACTGCTCGTCTGTCAGCGAGCTCGCCACTGCTGCCGCCACCGCTGCAGGCAGCATCCAGCAGCCGTCCCCGCCTCCTCTGCACACGGACATGGACTGCAGCTGGAAGCCTTTTGGTTTGTACCTGCTCAGCTGTAGATTTTTCAAATTTATGTTTTGGCAGGATTACACTACATGTTAATCACACATCCGTGTATGAATTGTAGTAATCTGATGAATTTTGACTGCAACTTTTTTGACTGTTGAAACTTTGAATTCTATTTTAAAGGTGAATGTTATGTGCCAGTAAAAAGTGTCTTTAAACGATACGATATGATATGATATACTTTATTGTCCCTGTGGGGGAATTTATCTTGGATTCAAATTCTGCACATGTATAATCGCCTCTTGTAGCAAATCACAACCCCAAGTTGCACATAATTTGTGCAACATATTGCACAAATTACAACTATTCTATAAAATTACACGTTACACATTACACATATTGCACATTACACATATTGCACATATATACACACAGCCAGTGATGAAGGAAAAAGTGATAAGAGCATCATGATGCCATTGCACAATCCTGCAGCCTCAGTCAACATTGTTTAAAAGTTTAATTGAATTAGACACAAATGAATTTTTAAAACGGTTGAGTTTGCACAGGGGTACTCTATATCGTCTGCCAGAGGGTAAGAGCTCATATCTGGTGTGGAGAATATGAGATGGGTCAGACAATATTTTCTGTGCATGCCTGAGAACATACTAATCATATGTACCTTCATGGTAGTCTGTACCAGACAAGCAATCCCAAGCAGAATTTTTCTCTGTTTGTAGAACATATTTAAACCATCATGAGACAGTACCCACAACTGTCCTTTCTCACCAATATGTACAGTAATGCACTTCCTGTAGGATTTGCAGCTATTCATACTTAACCACCTGGTGAGCCTGACATCATTCTCATTTCCTGTAAATTTCTGTTCCTAGATAAAAGCAACTACAAGCAGCTGCTGGGAGCCATGGACTACTCCTTCCTCTGTGCCTATGCAGTTGGCATGTACCTCAGGTAAGATAAGAGAAGATAAGGGCCACTTTATTTAAGTGGCCCTTATCACTTAAATAAAGTGACAGAACTGGAAAACTGAGTCATGATGATTTGCAAAGAAAGGAAGTGCTGATAAAGAGTAAAAGCACACATTAAAGATGAAGTTTCATTATGTCAGCAGAGATTTCCCTTTCGTAAATCTGCGATAGCTAGTGAGAGATATCGAGTCTATGAGACAAAGATTCCATGCAGGTAGACACTCTGCGACCTTTTTGATTGGAGTACTGCTGCATTTGACTTAAATTCAGAACTCTGACGAGGAAACGTCAAAGAAAATGTCCCTCAACTTGGAATTCCAACTCAGGAAGTCGAATAAGGTTTCTCAACCCCGAGTTCAACATTGATGTCATTTCAGTATGGCTGCTGACACCACAAACAGTAATCTCTGTTTACAAATGAACGTTTAAAAGCATTTTCTATAAATCAATCAGCATGCAGACACGTTAAACATGTACAGTATAGTGTAACTAGTTCTTAATGTTAACCACCCATGCATACCACCCATTTGCATGTTTGAGCCTAATATATTCAATTTTCATACACGTAACATTACTGACAGTCATTTCCCAAAGCATACTACTGGAGCAGTGAATTAAAAATGTTTTTCCTACCTTCCAGACCTCCATTGGTTTCAGTTCATTCTGCTATTAAAATCAACTTGTTGATACTTGAAACGTTCTTGGGATAGGTAATCCATCATCACCAACAAGACGTGTATTCAGGTTTTTTTTAAAGTTATGTAATTTTAGTGTTTAAGCTCAATAAAAAGCGTGGAGTGAATGTATGCCTCCACCGGGGAATATAGTCCCAAAAGAAGACCTGCGTTTATGGAAAAATTTAAAGGACCGTGACTTCATAAGGCTGTGTAACTATTAGCAGGAGAAACATGGATTTTTAAGGTGGGTGTATCACTTGAATATTTGATTTTGAAAGAGTAAGAGATTTAGCAAAATATCAGGAAAGCTGAAATACGGTTTTATTCTTTGGGAAATGATTGTTAGTAACTCAACATGTATGAAAACTGAATATATCAGGTTCAAACATGCAAAATGGGTGGTATGGTCCTTTAAAATGTAGCTCCATTTGGTCCAACAGAGCAAACAAAATAAAAGTTTTCACAGACGCGTCCAGCGCCATGTTGCAAATGACATAACTGCGAGTTGAGTTCCCAGTTCTATGAAGGAGCACAATCGGTCTTAGTGGTTAATGTGATGTCATCTTTGCGCGCCCATGCAGCGGCATCATCGGAGAGCGCCTGCCCATTCGGCTCTACCTGACGGTGGGCATGCTAACCAGCGGCCTGTTCACCTGCCTGTTTGGACTTGGCTACATCTACAACATCCACAGCCTGAGATTCTATATATTTGTCCAGGTGAGAGACATGCACACACACACAAACACACATATTTATGCAAACATATACACAGATTTATGTATATATACTTTTATACAGTATGTGTTCACAGTTTATATACAATATGCACAGTCAGACATACAGTCCCCTGGTGAAAACACACTGGAATATAAGTGTTAATAACTTTTAATCAGTAGAGAGTTTGAATGTTTCACCGTAAATTTTTTTATTTTCCTCGTTTCTTAACGTTTCAGGTTGCCAACGGCTTGGTGCAAACCACTGGCTGGCCCAGTGTGGTGACCTGCATCGGCAACTGGTTCGGAAAGGGAAGGTGAGCGCTAAACATTCCACTTTACACGGAATTAACGTGCTGAGAAACGTTTGTTTTTATGGGCATACTCCATTATTGTGAAGGCTGATTTTTTTTTTTTTTTTNTTTTTTTTTTTTTTTTTGCAGTTGTTTCAGTTTTAAAATTGTTTTTTTCTCTACACCGCTTCATGTTATGAGTAATTCTGAAGTCTGATCAACACCACAAGATCTTTTAAATTATTATTATTTTTTTTAATTTCAAGCAGATGACTAAGAGAGCTTTCACATGATAAGCGATGACATTCAGTTTGAATCTTGTGGTTGTTGTTTCATGGTGTGTGGGGGTGGAAAAAAAAAAAGCTGAATGCCAGTTTGATGCTGTGTTCACTGACCTCGGAAGTCGAATTTTTCCCAGTTGGAAGCTCCAACTTCCAACCTCAAACCGTTCCAGCCAAATGTAATCAAAAAAGCATAGCTGAACACCAATAAATACTGTAAAATTAATTAAACTTAGTAATAAATGCTAACTAAAGTAAAGTTAGACTACAGGACTGTTTGGTTGTGTTGTTTTACAATGATATTAATCACAGTGGGTATTAAACTTTATGCAGAGAAATAATATTATGAAATTATTTACACTTACGTATCAATGGCAAACAGTTATTATACAAAATAGATAGTTACCATGGCGATATATTCTGACCTTTTTCTTTCAATTTCATGCAAGAAAAAATACTGTATTCGCCTCTTAGCTGATCATTTCCATTCACAAAGCTCGCTTCCACGGCGCTGCCATGTTGATGACGTCATACTCTGTAAGTCAGGGTAGATCATTTTGGTCCGAGTTTCCCAGCCGGAGCTCCGACTTCAAGTGCCGTTCCAACGCATTGTTCCAAGTAAGAAGTCGGAAAAATCTGAGTTCCGAGGTCTGTGAACGCACCATGAAAATGGCAGTTTGGGCTGGGAGAAGCTTTCATCTGACCAATCAGTGATGTTTGGTCTTGTGATTCTACCCAGCAGTTCCTGAACCGTCAGAGTACCTGTCCCGGAATAGGAGCTAAAAAAAGTCAGGAATTATAGCAGTGGTATTAAAATGGCTCCTCTGAAAATGTTCCCACACTGCAAAAGGCACTAATCTAATGTAGCTCAGAGAGAGATTATCATACAGGGACGAGACTGAGGTGGAAAGATGGAGCTTGATAAAGAACTCAAAGCCATGCTGATGTGTGTGTGGTTTCCTGCCAGGCGTGGGCTCATCATGGGGCTGTGGAACTCCCACACCTCAGTGGGAAACATCCTGGGCTCTCTGATCGCCGGCTACTGGGTGTCGTCCAACTGGGGCCTGTCCTTCATCGTACCCGGCCTCATCATCGCAGCTATGGGCGTCGTCTGCTTCTTCTTCCTCATCGAGCGTGAGTCCAGAAGGCATCATTCAGCTCCACCTTTCTCTTTTCCTGTTTGGTGTCGTGTATTAACCTTGTGGCTTCTTGATCTCCAGATCCAAATGACCTGAAAAGCATTTATGCTCAGAATTCTTCTCCTGACAAAACTGTGAGTACAGCCTATGTCAGTATTCACCAGCATCATACACGTGGAGCTGAAGTTTTTAAATATCATGGGAGATGTATAGTTTTAAACTTGTTTCACTCATAAATAACATCAGACTAGAATTTAGAGCTTTCAATTTTTGTCTGAAACATATTTTATGTGTTTAAAAGGAGAATAAGGCTGAAATCTATCAGCACTGGCATCTATTTTGATTTACCATTTTTGCCTTAACATGGTGATGAATACAATAAGTCATGAAAAAATTGAACACATTTGTCCACCTGCCTTTTTTTTTTTTTAAATCTCTCTCACTGAATACAAATTAATAAAATAGAGCTTTTTAAAAAAAATTTCTACGCAGGTGTTTCCAGTTTCATGCTGGCTACAGAATCCTAACAATATTTGACAATAAACATCCAATAGAAAAAATAAACTGCAGTATTAAAATGGACTGTCACACGTTGCTGTTTAGCAGATTGGTGTTATTGTGGAGATGCACGTGTTCGCTGTGGTGGATAGAATCAGCTCTAAATCACAGCATGAAAACAGTGCGAGGATCACGTGAAACAGAGAGCTCGCTGTGAAGCATAGCAGCAGTCGCCATGGTTACAGTCACCGCCTGAGTGTCTCAAGCTGCTACAGTTTGAAGTGTTGCCTCTGTCTTCACCCGGCCTCCTGGAGTCTCACACACACACACAGATGTTTGAAGCTGCATCTTGGTCACAGTCTATGGAAGAAAAAATAGGGTCATAAAGATCTGAATTTATATGAACACTGAATTTAAAGCCACAAATTCAGTCCTCAAAATTCAAGTTGCGTATTTTCAAAATGCAGTATTCAGGCTGATCAAATTCAGTTTGAAAAAATTCAGATCAAAAATATTCAGATTGAAAAAAATCGGTTTGAAAAAATTGAGCTTGAAAAAGTTCAAGTAGAACGTCCAGGATGTGAAGGATAGGCAATCAAATCGGGCTGAAATCGATCCTACTTTTGGCATATCAGCTTGTGTTCTGCCATAATTTCACAAGTGGAAGAAGAAGAAGTAGTCATTCGAACAATGGCGGCCAATGATGGGTGCGTTTCTTCTGCTTTATTACTGTTAATGTCTAATTAAGCTGCATATAAACATGAAAGGTGTGGGTACTGTGTTAATTTGTGTCACATTCATATCATAAACTGTGGAGTTGCTGTGTGAAGTGGGCGTGTCTGGTGGAGGGGCGGAGTCACCAATTTTGTCAGACACAGATCCCCTAATTAACCAGTAGAAAGAGAGTTTCTGACTCTTCTGACGCTCTGACAGACATGTCATAAGAAGCATACTGCAGCCTTTAAAGAGACAGAACCTAAAAAGGCCTGTTTTCACTCAGTATGCACAGCAGTGCTGCAACAAAGAGTATAAGTGGATCAAAGAATTTTTGCATATCAAAGCATCATCAAAGCAAGTTTTCAAAATAGACTCTAAATGAGATCATGGAAATGTGTATAAACTTGTTTTCAGCGCACATTCAGAGCAGCAACCAAGTACAAGCTACTAAAGAGCCGCTGTTTCCTGTCAGTTAGAAAATCTTCCTCTGTGAATATACTGAGTTTGATGGAGAAGTCCCCAGATGCTGAAATGAATATACACTTAGATAAAACGTCAGTGTTAACGTGACATTTTTCACTTTTTGTCTCTTTGAGCAGCTTCCTGCCATGAAGCGGAATGGAGTAAATGGACACACTGAGCTCTATCTGCAGTACAAAGAAGGCAAAAACCAGGTGTGTGTGTGTGTGTGTGTGTGTGTGTTTCTTAGTGAAACAACATTTTTCAGTATCTGTTTTAGTTATGAATTAAAATTTAAAAAGTGTAGGTATAGTTTCAGCATGTTTCTGTGTATCATCAGCTGTAACTCTAACTTTACCTGAAAGAGACAATCCTCCAAAAACACTTTTTACTGTTGTTTTAAAGTTGCGTCTCTGGGCCCATTTTGTTGTTCCCATGCACAACTGGCCGACTGAAAGATTTATAGCTGTTCCAGGAGAGTTTAAAGGAGCATACTGGTGATTTTGCATGTTTATGCCCAATAAATACTACCCGCCTACACTTCGCCTGACTTCTAGCTGTTTTTGGGTTATATTTAATGGGTCAAACATGGATAATCACAGGTATGGTCCTTTAGTGGAGAGTATTTGATCTGTTTAAAGACCCTCTGCATTAGAAAGCCAGCGGTCACATTGCATTTTGTAAAGTATTAAAGGTCCTCCTGGCTTTGTCTTTGACATTCAGGAGTTCTGCTGTTATGACAGTAGCATTCAGAACAGGAAGGTCAGTCCCTGCAGAGCTTCCACTTCCTGTGGGCTTCCTCTCTGCTGCTTTGTCAGCTTTTGGGTGATAATGAGGAAGGGAAGGATCTGATTTTACTTTCCAGATCATTCATTGTGATAGTTTAACGTTTCACTCCCATTGGTGCATTTTACAAACCCCAGTCTGCTATCACAGTAATAAAGTCTGAGGGTATTGCAGTCGATAAATATGTGGGATAAAATCTTTTTTTTTATTCTTCCTTAAACACTATTTGGCTAGGTTTCCTTCTGTTACTGTCTTTGATTTGTTACTGCCGTGTTTGGTATCATTTTCCTTCAGGAATTTTTTTTATGACTTTGAAAGAGATCAAAGTTCAAATAATCAAACATTGATTTTCGTCCTTGGATCATAAAAAACACCTGGGTAATGGAGTCTTGCCTCCATTGTTGAGAAATAAATGACTGAAATCCCAGATAATATCATATGATCACATGATCTCTCTCTCTCTCTCTCTCTCTCTCTCTCTCTCTCTCTCTCTCTCTTTCTCCCAGAGTTATGACACCGAGCTGCTGTTACCCAGGGAAAACGGCAGCGTGTGTGTTCCTGTGCAGCAGGTTGTGGTGGTGAAGAGCGAATCAGAGCTGTCCGCCATCAGCTTCATGGGAGCGCTTCGCATACCTGTCAGTCCCACACACACACACACACACACACACACACTACAAATCATCCAGCTCTCAAATATTGAGCCATAATGTATTCTGTAAGGCAGGGATCCCCAAATGGTGGCCCACAGGCCAAATGCGGCCCATGGGTCCGATCTACCAGGCCCTCAGATGACTTCTCCTAAAAAAAAAAAAAAAAANTAAAAAAAAAAAAAAAAAATCTTGTACTTTAGTCCTACTTATCTCAGGATTGTGTGGTCATAAAATGCTTTGGCTCATTTTGTTCAGGAGAATCTAAGCTTTCCATAGATATTCATATATCTCCATTTTATTGAGAAATGGTGATTATAAAACATCATGAATGCTACATAGGGACGAGCACACAGTCTCCAGTCTGTCAGTGGAATATTACGCACATATTACGCAGGGGAACGCATGCCTACATGGCCATGGCTACATAAAAGCTGATAGGACCACTGACCCATCAATCAAATCCTCTGCTAATCTACTATCTAGGGTCTACTGTCTAGGGTTTACAGCATCAGGATGGTTTCCATGGAGATGGGAAAGCCATCAGTCACAGAGAACACATTAAGCTAATGACTGTTGATGCTCGTTTCTGCAGGGAGTGATCGAGTTCTCTTTGTGTCTGCTGTTCGCCAAGCTGGTCAGTTACACCTTCCTGTTCTGGCTGCCGCTCTACATCACCAAAGCAGGTAAAGACCAAACACCGCCGTCTTCCTGAAATATCATAACCTCTTATTTACTGTTAGAGCTTGTGATTCAGTACATAAAATGCATGGGAATCATCACATTCTCCCTTTTATTTGTTTCTTGCAGCATAAATTGTATTTTAAAAAATCATTATTTAAGTGTTTTTGTGTGTAATGTTCATCCATTATGATATTGGGGATTCAGGCAAATGTGAGAAGAAGCTGAAGAGAAGCTGTTTCACCGGTTATTGTTATAGAACATTCTAAGTTTTCTGCAATATCATCACCAGGCTGTTATCGCAGCCTGAGGTACCAGGCTAGGTTTCTGCTGTGCAGCTAAACCAGCCCAGTTTATCATCAGGAGAGGGGAATTCAAAAGCGGCCTAGAGAGAGAGNGGAGGGAGGGTTGGATGGGCTTTATCAACCCCGGAGGGAAATTAAATTGTTATAGCAGCCAGATACATTAAATTACATTACACTACACTAAAATGTGCAAAAGAGCAAGTTGATCATGTGATCATAATGTGTGTGTGTGTGTGTGTGTGTCTCAGCTCACCTGGATGCTAAGAAGGCCGGAGATCTCTCCACCCTTTTTGACGTGGGAGGAATAGTTGGTAGGTCCTTGTGTTCTGTTTTTTCTGTTTTTCTTATCTTTTTCTTCTTCAGCCTTTTGTATTGCATATTATTGTGTGTTTGTGTGCATGCATGCATGTGCACATGTGGCCATTTGAAAAAGAAAAGCCCTTTACATTTTGGCTTATCACTCCTGAAACTGGACATAACTTTCTGCCTTAACTTCTGCAAATTTCCCCCCAGTCTTCACAAAATTTGGTCATTATATTGTTTGAATAAGCCCCATAAAATTTAGAAAGTGTATTAATTTTTTGAATATTGCAGTTTTTTCCTGTATTTGCAATCGCTAAATGCTTGGACAATGGACATATAATGTAATTTCCAAATTCAGATGACACATCAACTCTGATCCTGCAAGATTTATTGCCCTACAGGTGGCGATACAGCACCATGACACTCTTAAATGCTCACAGCTCGGTGGTCATGAATCTGAATTCATCTTTGCACCCTGTTGTTTGCGTGCGCGTGTTGTGTGTGTGTGTGTGTGTGCACAGGAGGGATCTTGGCAGGAGTGNCTGTTGTTTGCGTGCGCGTGTTGTGTGTGTGTGTGTGTGTGCACAGGAGGGATCTTGGCAGGAGTGATCTCTGATAAGCTGGGGAAGAGAGCCACCACCTGTACAGTCATGTTGCTGCTGGCTGCACCAACCGTGAGTCTAACACGTCACGGCTGCATTCATGCTGCATGAAGCTGCCTCAGCGCCGAGTTTGGAATTTTGCATAAAACCGATGTTATAAAAAAAAACAAAAAAAAACATAATAGTAATATATTTTGATTGTAAGTCAGATCTAGAGTAGCCTTGGGTGGCTTTTCAAAACTTAAGCGACTATACCACCCATTTTGCATGTCTAATATATTCAATTTTCATACACGTAACGTTACTGACAATCATTTTCCAAAGCATACTACTGGAACGGTGAATTAAAAATGTTTTTCCTACCTTCCAGACCTCCATTGGTTTCAGTTCATTCTGCTATTAAAATCAACTTGTTGATACTGTAAACGTTCTTGGGATAGGTAATCCATCATCACCAACAAGACGTGTATTCAGGTTTTTTTAGAAGTTATGTAATTTTAGTGTTTAAGCTCAATAAAAAGCGTGGAGTGAATGTATGCCTCCACCGGGGAATATAGTCCCAAAAGAAGACCTGCGTTTATGGAAAAATTTAAAGGACCGTGACTTCATAAGGCTGTGTAACTATTAGCAGGAGAAACATGGATTTTTAAGGTGGGTGTATCACTTGAATATTTGATTTTGAAAGATTAATAGATTTTCAAAATATCAGGAAAGCTGAAGTACGGTTTTATCCTTTGGGAAATGATTGTCAGTAATGTAACATATGAAAACTGAAAACATTAGGCTCAAACATGCAAAATGGGTGGTATGGTCCTTTAATGCCTGCAGAGTCATTTCTGCTCAGTAGTTTGGCTTGCAGAGCGTCTATGGAGGCCACATGGACAGAAAAAATTCTAAGTGTCAAAGGTCAAGCCATTTTTTTTTCACTAGATCTGTGCTGTTTGGCGCCCCCTGCTGTTTAGAGCAAACATACATCTTTCCAAAATAAATCTCTTGTGGATTTGTATGTTTGAACAGTCAAGTGTAATGTGGTTGTTGTATGTGTGAGACAGTCTGACGGAGCTATCATCAACTTTGTCTGAATCATGAATGTAATTGTTGTTTGATGTATTTTTGTTGTGTTTGTTTTGCAGCTTTACGGTTTCTCCATGATCAGTCAGTTTGGCCTGGGGCCGACCATTGGTAAGAGCAAACGTCCATCAGCAGCTCATGATGCTGAACGACGATTTGTTGATTTGTTTGTCATTTCTTTAGAGGAGCAACAGAAAATTCATCAATGACAGTTTTGATAATTGTTCAATTTTTCTGTTGTTTATCATGTAAACATTTGAGGGTTGGAGGATTATAAAATACAAGAAATTGAACTCTTTTAGGGTATTTGCTGACAGTTTGTGCTCTGGTAAATTTTGATGATTTTTTTTTTTACATTTACAGACTAAATATCTATGAACGCTGTACTCCTTGCACCATATTCTCCAACGTAGCAGATATTTTGGAAAAAAATCACAAATGTGTGTATTTTTTTTTATTTTGCGGAGGCATAAACTGTCAGTTTTAGTGTGTTTGCACATCAAGGAAGTTACACATTTATAAAGTTTTTTTTTAACCTCTTTTTATTTGCAGGTCTTTGCCAATACAATACAGTAATACCATACCATACTATAATGCAATAATTTGTGCAGCTGAACTGCCCCTTTTTTTCCCAAGAGCTTAAAAAAAAGAAGGAAAAGGAAAAAAAAATCAAACAATAAAAACTAAAAACAGCAGGAAGTACATTCACCTTGTTACACAGACTACTGATACAGGGCACTTTAACTACTAGCAGGTATGCTGTTATATGGCATATCTGCTAGTAGTTAAAGTGCCCTGTTATTATAATAATAATAATAATAATAATAATAATAATAATAATAATAATAATAATATTTATTTATATAGCATCTTTAAAAACATAGTTTACAAAGTGCTTTGACAACTAATAAAACAATCAACAAAACAGACAGATCAACACAAAATAAANTAGTTTACAAAGTGCTTTGACAACTAATAAAACAATCAACAAAACAGACAGATCAACACAAAATAAAAATAAGGCATTAAAAACAATACAGAAAACACTAAAAAAATGACATCACATAAAAGCAAGCCTATAAAGATGGGTCTTGAGCTGCGATTTAAAAGCAGACACTGATTTGGCCTCAGACCTTTCTGGCAGATCATTCCAGAGCTTTGGGGCTCGAACAACAAAGGCCCGGTCACCTTTGGTTTTCAAGTTAGAATTGGCAATAGTAAGGATGTTATACCATCATATGGTAACTATCCACAGCCAGTCTCAGTCACATCAAACAGTGCACAAAATTTTAAGTCCAGAAGGATCCATGAGCCAACCACAGCTGCCAGATTTTAATAAATCCCTCAATATTGTCATGTAAGATGAACATCAGTTTTTCCAGTCAGAGTATTTTTAATATTTCCCCACCAGTCCTCTATCATGGGCGCCTTCTCAGTGTTCAGAATCACTTTTCTTGCTATATACAACAATATTCCAATCAACTTAGCATTATGATTATTTTTAGTTTTAGCCACATTAGCTGCTAATATACAATGGATGGGAGACGTCTCCAAGTTATACCCAATCAGGTTAATTATCTTATTTTTCACTTCTTTCCAGAAGCTCTGAATCTTTAAACAATCCCAAAACATGCATGTAGGTACCAGTCTCCGTGTTACATTTCCCTGGCTGCTCCTCAGTAATGGTTTGTAATGCAGTCTATGAATTATTTTAAACTGCGGCTCCTTGTCGGCGTTACAGTTAAGGATGGTCAGGGTGTTTGTTAAGGCAGATCTCTATAGCTGATCATCAATCTCCTGTTCCACATCCTCCTGCCACTGTTTTCTTATATGTTCAGTAAGAATGGTCCAATTTTTAAATAGAGAGATAGATAGATAGATAGATAGATAGATAACTTTATTGTCATTCAAGGACACATGTAAAAAACAGTGCACTAGAATGAAATTTTGTTGCATTGACTCTCAAAATAGCAGTTAAAAAATACAATTTGTCAAACATAAAAAGTGCTTGTGTGCATACAGTTAACAAATCTACAATAATATATGTAAAATTTTAAAATCAATAAATAGTTCTAGCAGCGGTTTTTGTGCAATTCATTGTCTATGTGGGTGTTTGGCTTTCTTTTACTGAGAGTTCAGTAGTCTTATGGCCTGGGGGATAAAACTGTTGCAGAATCTGGCTGTTCTGCTCCTCACGCTGCGAAACCTCCTGCCAGAGTTGAGCAGTGAGAACAGTCCATGGTGTGGATGTGTGGAGTCTCTGATGATGTTATTGGCTCTTGTCAGACAGCGTTTGCGTCCGATGTCCAGGATGGAGGGAAGAGAAATCCCAATAATTTTCTCCGCCGTTCTCACCACTCTCTGAAGGCACTTCCAGTCCGCAGCTGTGCAGCTGCCACACCACACAGAGATGCAGTTGGTCATTATAGACTCAATAGTGCTTCTGTAAAAGGTGGTGAGGATGGGAGGGGGGAGGTGTGATCTTCTCATCCTGCAGAGGAAGTGCAAACGCTGCTGTGCTTTCTTAACCAGAGATCCCATGTTTTTTGTCCAAGTTAAGGTGTCTGTTATGTGCACTCCCAAGTTTGATATATATAGAGTTTGATATATATTTGAGATAAAGCTGTCTGGTAAAGGCTGAGTTAGGATCTCCTCTAGGAAAGATATATTTGGGGCTTTTATGGTTTTTGGGATGAAATGTCTTATTTGAAGAAATCTAAAAAAAAAAAAAAANAAAAAAAAAAAAAAAGTGTGAATGTTATAAATTATAGTTTTCTCTCAAGTTTTCAAAAGACTCCATTGTTTCTCCATCAAACGGTTTAACAAGCTGGTCCAATCTGCTGCCAAACTTCAATAAACGCTTTTTATCCACATACATGTACATATGAGGTACAGAATAAGTGCCATGAAGCAAAGTTCCTGTTCTGCTACATAAAGTAACTTCCAGAGAGCTGAAGCAGGAGCATAAAGTGACGGCATAAGTTTAGTTTTAGCTTCCTGAGGTGTGAAGGTGAGGGAGTTTGGTCTTTAGGCCTTTTTTTTTTAAAGGCCAAGAAAGTTTTGGAAGGTGGAATGGAACTTTCTCTGAGGAAACCACAGAAGGAAAATAGTCCAGCTCCAGACTGATGCTGAACTCAGAGGATTTGTGTGTCTGTAGAAACTCCAGCAGTAAGAACCAATGTCTTTCTGATCTCCAGGCATGCTGTTAGTGTGTGGAGGATTGGTGAACGGACCGTACGCCCTCATCACAACAGCCGTGTCTGCTGATTTGGTGTGTATCTGTGCGTCCTTCTCCCTCACACTCTAAATTGAAGTTGTACTTTAGTCGAATTAAATTACAAAACTTCATTATTTTTCACGAAAGCTAACTTCATTTGGATAAACACGATGGATGAATGTTTTGTGTGACTGACTTTACTTTTTTCTGTCTTCACCTTTGACCCCAGGGGACCCACAAGAGCCTGAAAGGCAACGCCAGAGCCTTATCGACTGTCACTGCCATCATCGACGGCACAGGATCTGTAGGTCAGTACCGCAGCCAAACACACGCTTAGCTTCCCGTGCTGAAATTCCTTAGTCATAAGAACAAAACCCTTCAACAACACAGTAAAAATAATTATAAAAAGCTTAGTAAAATACAGAAACACTACAATGCATCTGATTGTACAAATCTACCAAAGGATGGATATTATAAGTACTTCTTACCTACATGTACCATTATGTGTGGTGTTTTTTTTTTTTTTTTTTNTTTTTTTTTTTTTTTTTTTATATCTTATCCCATTTTTCTTCTAATTCATGGACTCAAACATACCAAATTCCCAGTTTATTTTTTTCTCAAACACACCATACACGCCACAAACACTAATTAAAGGACCATACCACCCATTTTGCATGTTTGAGCGTAATACAGGGTGTCCCAAAAAATGTGTACACACTCTGACTGATTATAAATACAGTGTTTATTAAGATATATCTAGGTTTTATAATCCAAGTTAAAGAAGAGAAGTGTAGAATCTTTTGCTTAGTCTTGNAAAAAAAAAAAAAAAAAAAAAAAGAAAGTTTAAGCAAGTTATAATCATTCAAAGTGTGTATACATTGTTTTGGGACACCATGTGTATTCATTTTTCATACATGTTATGTTACTGACAATCATTTCCCAAAGGATAAAACCGTATTTCAGT
>VXCM01003811.1:0-68744 GCA_014773175.1 Lucifuga dentata | reverse complement strand
CCAAATAAAAGGAAAAACAGTCACAAGTAACAGCCACTGATGGTGAGTAGGCACAGTAATGGCGCTGAGAGAATGCAGCCTCACAGGTTTAACCTGGCACTGACAACACGGGTTCTGAATAATACGTATTTGTTGGTGTGTCTGGGACAAGCCAGCAATCCAACCGCAACCGCTGTGGGTGTGTGTGGGGACCCTGACAGACATGGTCGACCGCTTCATCGCCAGACACGGTTACAAGCTACTGAAAGTGGCTCAGACTCGGAGCTCATCAGCAGCATCAATAAAACAGCCAGCCGTCACTGCTTCTTCACGTCTGTATAATTGTATAAACAATGAATCCATGTCTGCTCAGTAGTACCTCCTCTTTCCATAGTGCCCACTGTCAGTCATGCAGGTTTTAGGCCGAAGAGCTGCAATATCAGAGAACAAAGAGCCTTTTAGGTAAGCTTTCTGGCTAAATATGGCTCATTTGCAGGTTTCTGGGAATTAATCGGCCCTTTTAAATAAACTACTGAGTCTTAAGTCACAAGCATTTATCTTTCGCTTTGTTAGTGTAATAGTTTACCTGGATCTGCAGTCTGCTTCTTCTTGTTGTGGTGAACTACTTGATTCTCATTGATCAGCTTCACGTCCTGATCCTCCACGTAATTGCTGCAACACAGAGAGGAAATACCAGAAAAACACGCCAGATACACTGAAGTAAATCTGTCGTCCATCCATGCGTATGGGAATTTGGAGCAGGGAACGGCAACAAAATGGAGGGCTGATTGATAACAAAGCTCGAACCAGCAGGTCTGGGCCTTGTGACCAAAGATGGAACTAGAGAGGTAGAAGAAAGCGGGGAAGGTGGAGGGAGGGTGGAGTGACTCAGGCATCGCAAGCTCGGATGTGCTGTGAGGGTGTGTGAGGGATGACTGAGGGGCATTCGAGGACACTCAATTCGGGGACTGACCACAGGGAGGCGCTGACACAAAGCTTTCAGGGCTCTATTACTCACTGTGGGAGGTTTCTGCTGCAGAGGGGGCTGGAGTGGAGAGGAGTACAGCTCTGTTCAAAACAACTCACTACATGGAGCAGTTAGGTTTAATCTAACTATTCCCAAATGACGGTCTTGAGGCAAACTGCTGGACAAAGCCTATCGTAGCTGGGCCATCTGCACCAATAGCACACTACAAGTTTTCTTTTTAGAAAGATGTGGGGCCCAGTCGGCATTCTACTTTGCAACTTATCAGCTATGTGACTCAGCAGTCAATCATATGCCCGCATCCTAAAAAAACAACATTTTTATACCTGATGACGGTGTTTCTCTCGCAGTGTGCAATGTAGGCGTCGTCCGTGAAGAGGATGGTGTGGTAAGGCACGTCCGGATCGCAGGTAGGCAGGATGCCCCGTGCAACGTGGCTTATGCTGTCCAAGATGCCGTTATACACCAGGAGGTCATCGACAAGCAGCTGCACGCACACAGAGACACGAGCGTTTGAGGATTTTTACATGTCTGAAGTCCAAATGTTTAAAAAAAACAGCTCAGAAGACGAGAGCTTACCCCGAATTCCTTCACCCCTCTCTGAGGTGTTTTGGAGTAGTTCCACAGCTTGATCATGGACACCGTCACTGGCTGATCAAATACGACATACACACGATTCACCTGTGTAACACACACACAGCATCACACACAGTCTAAGTACAGCAGGAAAATTTAACTTTAGTCTGAGTTTCCTGACTACTCTCTCTCTCTCATACACACACACACGCACGCACACTCACCAGTCCAGGCAGCACAGGAGCTAACCACATGTGTCTTCCATCATAAGTGCTGTTGACTCCGTCTATTAATTTATCTGGAGTCCTCACGTCGCCGCTCACGTTGTCCAACGCGTTCACACTGTGTGGAAAAGCAGCAATGTCTGCCGCGTGTCGTGTTGAGGAACAGACGTGTGACACGCTTTCAACAGCTGTGAAGAACTGACCCTTTAAGCCATTCGCTAATTCAATGCATCATCACCCATCAGAATTTGATTAAAATGGTGGTTCCCTTGTGTGAGTGTAGTCTGTGTATATGTGAGTCACATGTCATTTGTCATTTGTTTTTGTCACATGACAGAGGATACTGTTATCACTGAGACTGATCTTCTCGTGGTTCTGGTCATAGAACTCGAGTCCGTTGAGGCCAATGTAGTACGGGTCTCCCCAAGTTGTGAAGAGCTGCAGCTGGAAGATGACTGGCGGGTGGAGGTCAAGGACTATACAACATGGACATCCTTCTGTCTTAAGCTGCTCAGAAAAACACTGAAACAGATCCACTTTTGCCATTAACCTATGACAGGACAAGATATGTTCTAACTGGCAGCACAAGTAAATATTGCCTTCATCTGGTCATTTGCATTTAGAAATTACAAGAGTCTGAACAGCCGGTCTTTAATGTTCTGAGATACAAAACAGATCTGCCTGAAGCTCAGCCAGTCACTTTTCCATTGACAATGAACAAAGGGAAAGCAAACGCATTTAAATCAGTGTGAATGGTGTCGTAAAAGAAAAGATACATCCGCAAGGCATGACAGGGGCTTCATAGTCCATGCTGGCCTGCTCTTGTTTTTTAAAGTGTCCTCTGAATGAGAAACGAGAAAATGACAGACGAGGGAGTTTAGTTTCCATATTTTCACTCTTATAATAAAACAATACAAGCGAATCTAAATCTGGGCTCCTACTTGTGCGCGTAGTCCTCTGCGCTCTTGCTGTGGGTGGGTGTGTGGATGAAGTCTATGAAGAGGATCTCCTGGGCAAAGTCAAAGTGGCAGTTGCCCGGTCCCTTCCTGATGAGGAACCCCTCTGTTGGGGAAATGGCTACGTCATCCAGGAACACATGGATCACCTTGGCCTGAACCAAACGTGGGGAATTAAAGTTTCACACCCTTGTTGATTGTCGTGACCAAAAAAACAGTGTGAAATATGCAACTGACACTTACTTTTTCGAACTATTATACGTCCATTACATAAGGTGGCTTTGGCAGCAATTATTATTATTTTATGTGTTACACATAATGGTATTGTTTTTATTAACTAAAGCGAAGTCTCCTGTAACAGCCTGAATACTGAATGTTGAGCCTAATAAAGTGTCTCACCCCTCTGTAAGAGTCCTCTGGGGATTTGTTGTAGTTCCAGACACGGAGTCCGGCAATGGTCTGGGCCTTGTTAAAGGTAATGGTCAAAGTGTGTGGCTCTCCGTAGGAGAAAGGGATCAGCCACATATGCAGGTCATCTGTGGTAATGTTGCAGCCATCTATAAGCCTGAGTAAAGACAGCAGACATCGGAGACTGGACCAAACTGAAACCAAACTAATATTTGACTGATTCTTGCTTGAAACTGAAAATTAGCTTTATCTTAGGAAAAAGGATACAAGGATGCAGGGAGACAAAGAGTTTAACGTAATGTAGAAACTCACATGAATATAGAAAAGTGGAAAGGCAGTTTGAAGATACACAACAGATATATATATTTTTTTATATATATAGCATAGCTGGTGACAATGGCTTAAGGGACCATGTTGGTGATTCTGCAAATTTGAACCCAATAAATACAAGTCGCATACACGTTACGTTACTGACAAACATTTTCCAAAACGTAAAACCATATTTTAGTTTTCCTGTTATCTTGCTAAATCCCTTAATCTTTCAGAATCAAATGTCCAAGTGATACACCCGCCTTAAAATTCAATGTTTCACCTGCTAACACCTACGTCTGAATGTTTTTAATTTCTCTGGTAAAACCTGTCTCTTGGGACTATATTCCCTGGCGGAGGCATACATTTTCTGCTGTGCAGGTCCGTTCAAATGAAGAGACATTTTGTTCGCTGTGATGGATTATTTATCTCAGCATGTTTAAAGTCTCTGCAAGTGGATTTTTCTTGCTTACTGGAATGAACTGAAACCACTGGCACTCTGGAAGGTAGGAAAAACAATTCTAAAATTTACCAGTAAATAATGTACATATTGTGCTCAAACATGCAAAACCACCAGTATGGTCCTTTAAGCCACTTACTTCTGAATATCAGAAATTAAAGGATTAATTTATTACTGCACTCACTGTATTACCTAAAATAATAAAACATGTTCATGTATGACACACTCATGTGTTGTCAGACGTACTTATCGAGCGTGCGTGAGTCGTGTCTGTACTCGGACAGGTCGTTGAGGTCTCTTGGTAAGGCGGCCATCAAGCTGAGGTCCAAAGGTAAGCTCTCTCCCTCCCTCCCCACCACCTCCAGTCCAGTTAGGCCCAAGTAGTGAGAGTCGCCCCATGTCAGCACCAGCTCTAGTCTAAGGCCTGAGGTGGCAGGAGACAATCACGCCATTTAGTCACTGCACAGTCAATGTATAAGTTAATAAATAAATAAATAAATAGTGACAGTGCTCTGCATGAAAAGATGCGATGGGAACTGTTAACGGATCGTGTACTCACACTTTCCAGTGTACATCCCAGGTATATGTTCCACGTTTTCCTCAGCCTGGCTCATGGGAGGGTTGAGGTGGAGTTTGAACTGGAACAACACATAAACACATGACAAACATATATTGTGGGTGTTTTACCACTGGTTAAAAAAGATTCTTCAGCTCATCGTCTTGGCTGGTTTGAATCTGCTGGGTCTTGTTTGGCTAGTTATCACTTGGTATTTTACATGTAAACTAACCTCCAATGTTTGTCTGTACTGGCATTTGCAAAAATGCCAGTAAATACACACAGTAATTGAATAAATAGGATTCCACTGTTCGATAAATATACTTGATGTATTGGTTAATTGGAGTATAGCTCATACTCTGACAGGTGAGGAAATACATGCGAACTTGTGTTACTCCATTTATAAAGAAAGACTAAGTAAACTAATTTACAATCGCATAATTTCAGTCTGTTAGTCTGAGTACACAGAAACATTAATCAATACTGATTTCTCTCTGATTATGGTGGTTATATGACTTAAAAAAAAAATCAATTTATTGCCTCAGTCGCAGTAGAATTGAGGTTTTAAAGTGAATGTAAATTTACTGACACAGCTGGGAAGTCAGTGCCTAAATTCACCAGGATTTGTGTTTTCAAATTCCCTGAGTTTTTCATGTGATGAACAAGCTAACTGACAAGGCAACACGCCTGCTGTTCTTACAGTGAGGTCTTCCTCTCGGAAGCCAGCCTGCGTGAAGGGTCTTTCCTCTCCCTCTCCATCTGCAGTGCACGGCCTCTGCAGCTCCTCCTCATACACCATTCTCTCAGAACCCTCGTTCTCATTGTAAAAGGTTTTGTCATAACGAGACATAGCCTCCAGGATCTCATCATCAGTGGTGAACAGGATCGTGTCCCCGAACTGTTCCAGCCCTAGAGAAATTTAAAGTAAACTATGAGGCGATATTTTTATTTACACTTTTTTGTGCGGTTCTTAAAGTAAAAAAGGTCAGGTGATTAAAAATAAATGCAGGACTGTAGAGCTTATAGTTTTAGAACATGGATCAGCTAGGCTACCTCCAGACAGGGTCCCTGAAGCCTTGGCAATCTCGCCCCTAAAGATGCACCTCCTATCAAGCAGTATTTCCATCTCCTTCACCCCACGAAAGGAATGAATGCGTGACTTGTTGTAGTTCCACACGCGAATCATGGCCACTTGGCAGGGCTTTCCAAAGTCCAGGAAGACGGTGTGGCTGCGGCCGGGAGTGAAAGGAGCTAGCCAAAGGTGCATGTCGTCCTGAGTGTGGTTAACCCCGTCAATCAAGTTGGTGACCACGCGTGGATCCTTGCCATAAGCTGGGAGAATGTTGATGTCGGGGGGATCAGCATGGATATAAGTGGGCCAGAGGGGCTCTCCACTAGAGCTGAACACCTCCAGGCCATTGAGGCCCACATAGTGGCGATCGCCCCATGTGGACAGGATATTAATAACCAGCCTTTGGCCCTGTGGCAGCACTGGGATCTCAAACTCTTCCTCACGTTCTGCAGACACATCATCTTCAGGCTCATCGCACGACATCCCCTGGGGGGTGAGGAAGGACGCTGGGCTCCTGGACACTGCAGAACGGTTGACCGGAACTGTGGCTGGTCCACGACCGTGGCGCTGGAGGAACTCGTCTAAGATGTCACTTTCAAAGCCCATGTTGGAGATGCGTCCACGCTGGCACTGGTTGAACTTAGTGAGGGAGTCCCAGGACTCCATGAGGGTGTCATCCTGCTGACTGTGCAGCTGAGCCCTTGGGGCACACTGCCTCCTGCTTGTGGTTACAAATGACACAGGCTCCTCTGGAGAAAACACAAAGGGTGGAATTCATAAAACACAGCACCAGATTTAATGTTTAGATTCAGGGAAATAGCGTCACACGCCCACATTCCCTCATTCATAAAACTGGCATCTTGTGTTCGCCTTGAAAGAGGAGTTATTATGGTACTTCCTCATTTGCATGCCAGGTAAGTAATTCATAAAACACACCTTCTTGCAAAAATTAAGACCTGTTTCAGTTTGGTGGTAAATTTCATTAATATGAAATATGGGTTACATTTTTAACTATACTTGCCTTACGTGTTAGTGATAAATAATTTGATAGTTAAGCCCTCAGCTGATCAGTCAGTGTATTTAAATGGAGAGTTCTGATCCAATCTCATATGCATTCTAGTGGCATTGCGCCTCTTCCTCAAGCATCAACCCCAGCACTCCGCCTTTCTCTCTCTCCCCCNACACACACACACACACACACACACACACACACACACACCATCTCTGACTACTGTGTGGATACTGTCAAAACGAAATAAAACAAATTAACATCTAAGAGAATGCAGAATTTATCCCACTTAAGTAAAATAAACAGGCATACAAGATGAGTCTAATTCCTTCTGATTATATATTTAGGCATTGCTAGAGTTCAATATTAAATTGATTACATTTGTATATTATGTATATTACATAATAGAGAATTAAGTAGTGTGATAGCATTGAAGTATGCCTGATTGGTCGAAATACTGCACAAAATAACCAAATATAAAGTTGTCCTTTATACAATAACATGAAAACCTCACATATGGGGACGGTATTCTTGCCTACCCATGCCTGAGCGAGCATTAGCTCGGCGTTGCTGCTCCTCCGTCTGTCTGGGAGTGACTGCAGCATTTCGGAAGGAGCTTCTGCGTCCACTGATGGGCCTGTCTGCCCTTTTCTCTCCAAACTCCTCCAGCAGGTCACAGCTCAAGTCCAAAGGGTCAGCCTTCCCCTGACCTCCATTCACTGTCCTCTCCGCCCCTCGGCACACCCGGCCAGGGTTACACGACAGCTCCGGAAGCAGTGACGGAGAAGACGAGGTGGAGGGAGNACCCGGCCAGGGTTACACGACAGCTCCGGAAGCAGTGACGGAGAAGACGAGGTGGAGGGAGATTTGGGCTCTGCAGACTGTTGAGGCACCAGCCACCGGGGCTTCTCCCTGCTGACATCGCAATCCTCGGTAACTCCCCTGTTCAAAGGCTGCAGCCACTGTGGAGCTGCCCGGGAGGAGGACGGCTGGGTGGTGACTGTCTCCTCCATTTGTGCCGGCTGGTCCAGCTGATGCTTCAGACAGAGGGGTTCTTCTGAGGCAGGCAGGTCAAAAGAGTTCCTTTGCATGGACGAGCATTGCAGTTCTGCGGATGAAGGAGCGAGAGGCAGTAGGGGCACATGTGATTTGTCCTGCATGTCTATCATGGTTTGATCTCCTGCCTCTAACTGATGGGAATTCAAACTGTGATGTTGCTGGGGGCTGCTTCCTTCCTGATCCTTCCTGTCATCATGGTGCTGGGGGCTGGCACCCCGCAGACTGTGTCCTGAAGACACAGGGCTCAGAAATAAGGCATCTACAGCCTGGAAAGCCTGTAGGTCAACGGTGGTGCTGTAGTCAAAGACCTGGTTGCCACAGCCCTTCTCCAGCTCGCCTTCAAACACCAACGTGCTGTTGAGGTACAGCTTTATATGCCGCGCGCCAATGTCCAGCTCCTAAAAAAGAAATGCAGTACCCTCAGTTCACAGCCATGCTCAGCAATTTGCACACCACCTGAGTTTCAGCACTGCGTTGTGCTACAAAATGCTCAATTATCACAAAATAGTTGCAGCTGTTGAACAAGGTAACTTTACATATTTAAGTGGAGTTTTAAGAGATAAGAAAAAAAAAAAAAAAANAAAAAAAAAAAAAAAAATGTGATATACAAACTCACTGCATTTTGAGTTCAATCTTGTCACATCTTAGTATACTTAACAGTATTATGAATGTGTAAGGACTCTTTTATAAAAAAACAAAAAACAAATAAAAGCTGCAAACACAAAAGCTAAAGGTGCAGAAACTATATCACTTGATACTGGAATCAAGCAATGCAAAAGTCTTTACATAACCCTACCGCTAATTCATTTTCCTCCTTACAAACAGAATAAGAGCTCTTCAGGCTAGCAGCAAGTCACCCTCTCAGCAGAGACAAAGTCATGGCTGCCAGGGAGAGACGGGTAAAGCCCGACTCAAATCTTCTCGGTCCTCCTATCAGTGCTCCTGCAGGTCAGCCCGGCTTCACACAATGACACCTCCTTACCTTCCAGGTTCAAGCACCCATTCACAATCAATTACAGTAATTCTAGATGGTTGAAGGGAGACTCAGTGAGACATGGTGGGTTGCTTTGTACCCCTCTATGAACACTGGCGAGGGGGAAGCTTACATGTTCTCTCACACTAATCCTCTGCAGCTAATCTCTCACTGTTCTACATTTGGAATGCTTGACGAGCACTTTAGCGAGCCGCTGCTTAAAGAGAATTACACCCCTGAATCAACCCCACCAGCACAGCTACTCCTTATGAACTTGTGTAATATTATATGATTTTACATTACACAAATGCTAGAAAAAAAAAATATATTTTTTTTAAATTACTAACATTGAGGCTTCTGTTGTAGTTCCAGATTTTGATGCAGGATATTCCAAAGTCTGATGAGCGCTCCGTGTTCCTGATGATGAAGTAGAGCTGGATGGGGGGATGGAAGGGACATGCCCACATGTGGCGCTCCTTGGTAGTCTGCCAATCCAGAGAACAGATAAAAGCCATCAAAGCTTTGTTCATGCAATACGTAATATTCATTCAAAAATGTTGAGTGGATTGCTGAATGTTACAGCAAAATTTTAAAAAAGATTCACGGAAGACATTTTATGGCCGCATCGCATTTTCATATACAGTACAACTCACTAAGACTAAAGACAGCTAACCAATGAAACTGATCATTTTCCTCTTGCTACTGCAGATGCATTCTCTTCCACTAAAACTTCAATTATACTTGGATTAAAGCAATAAATTAATTTTTTCAAACATCACCTTAATTAGATGAAAATTGCTAAATTAAAATAAGCTTAGGCCGCTTAAAAGACCTAGATCATGCAATTGTAAATCAATTTATTTGGGCATAAAAACATCATACACAGAGTAAGCCACCGCAAACCTCTAAATTGTATTTGTTCTGTCCGTGTAAACTAATGGTGTGTAACTGATGTTGTTTAACTGATGGTGTGTAACATCAAGAACAGCTTACAATAACTTTGTGTGTACTTCGTGTGCAACCAATTTCCAAACTCACCTTTGCTTTGCCATTGACAAGTGCCTCCAGATTTCCAGGATAGTCCACATTCCTGATGTCCAGGTCGTGGGGAGATACGTAGAGCTTCTTCTTCCTGGGGCAGAAGAACTGCAGCTCAGTCAGTCCGACCTGCAGCGCGTTCCCCCAGTTTGACAGGATCTCCATTGTCACATACAAAGCAGGTGTCACCTCTGCCAATGACTGCCCTCCCTGCAATGAGAACACAAACGCAACGTTCACAAGCGTTTGGTCATTTCATTTATCTCACTTTCTCCCTGTTTTATTTGCTAATTTGCTGATGTGGGCCAAACACAGACTCACCAGCTGGTTGCTGTAGTCTGTTTTGACACACTGAGCCGTGATGTCGTAGCTTGGTCCAGGCTCCATTTGCTCCAAAGGTTTCAGCAGTTCCACTTGCTGCCTACGCAGAAGGATAAGAACATCAACTCTGCTGTTCTAGCTATTGTCTTTGTGGTATTTGTCAAAATAGCACAATTAGTACAAGGTGTCTTACTAATAGACCGCTGTGCACAATGCTCTACTAGCATACCTGGGACCCATAAGTGTGATTCTCTGCATGGCCAACGTGACGCTGTTCTCACCCTTGTCATGGCTATTGTTGTACACTGAGCTATTAATCATCTGATGTCCCCAACCCTAAGTGAAAGAGTGGAAGAGTCAGACGTGACAATGACTTAAGCTTCTTGACTGCATCTTGTACGTCGCCCCCTCCCCTAAGAGAGCACCCACATACAGGCTTTGTTTTGTATTCACTCTACCTCCACGTCCATGCTTTCATGAGGCTCAAAAGCATCAGAGTATCGCTTTTTTGGAGATAGCTGTGCAGTTGTTCCTTCCTCTGTTCCAATTTTGGTAGAATCCTGAAAAAAAAAGGGGAAAGATCTTAAAAACTTATTTTCTCAGGAAAACATTAAGACATCAAAAATCTGAAGGAATTAAAAGTCTCCACCTGCACCCATTTTTTCCTCTGGACTTTCAGTGGGGCAGTCTGGCTCCTCTGTCTGTGGGTCTGCTCCAGATTACAGTTATCCCCAACTGGCTGATAGGCACTTCTACAGGCATCTGCTGATGAGTCACAGGAAAAAAAAAGATTAAAAAAATACAATAAAATAAACCAGAACATGAACCATGTGCAGCAGAGTATTGCCTCAGAGTGACACAGTCATACACACAGATGGTCCAGCGTACACAGAGGGAGAATGAAAAACTGACAGCTACAACTGTCACTATCATTTACTCAGCAGCAGTCAGCGTGCAAACCACACGGTGGAGTTCCAGTTGATGTTCTCACCCTTGTCGTGGCTGTTGTGCACTGAGCTATTCATCATGTGGTGTGCCCAAATCTAGGTGAAGAAGAAGAAGCACAATGGAGAAGTCAGAGATCTATAATTTTTTTTAGGATATGTCTTACACCAGCACTCCAGATCTATTCTATGTAATGTTACAAGTCTAGACTGCGTGTCTGTGTAGAGTTATGGTAGGACATGACAAAAAAGAGATTTCTAACATAATGGTGGCATTGCATGGCAAACTGGAAACGTGACATTTTCACCAAAAAGAACTATGACGCAAATGTGAACAATAGAGGGAAAATAAGTAATGGCCGGGGTGAGTAATGGTGAAAAGAGTGCGAGGCGGCCCGACCGTGCTGCGACTGCAGGGATCGGGGATCTGCAGGGGGGTGCTCTCTTGCTTGATTGCCTGGCGCACATTGCAGGCCATCTCCTCTGGGTCCCGCTCCTCAAAGCATGTCTTTCTGGATGCTAACAGAGGCCTCTCCACGCGACTCCATGACCCTTAATCAAGATGCACATTTTTTACACAACAGCCATACATTACACTTGCCGACCTCTAGGAGGTGTGTATTCATCATTTGTAAAGTATATCCATTGTATTTTAGTGATATTTATACATTTTTAAAAGACCATATCAGCGTTTTTGCAGGTTTGAGCCTAATATATTCAATTTTCATACGTTACGTTATTGACAAACATTTCCCAGAGGATAAAACTGTATTTCAACTGTCCTGATACTTTGCAAAATCTCTTAATTTTCCAAAATCAAATTTTCAAGCGATACACCAACAGAATACATGGCTGTGAATGAGAGGGACTCAAGTGGAATGGTGAGGTTACAGGGAATAGAGATAAAGAAGGTGGAGGATTTTAAGTACTTAGGGTCCACAGTCCAGAGCAATGGAGAGTGTGGAAAAGAGGTGAAGAAACGTGTGCAAGCAGGTTGGAATGGGTGGAGAAAAGTGTCAGGTGTGATGTGTGACAAAAGAGTCTCGGCAAGAATGAAAGGAAAGGTGTACAAAACGGTGGTGAGACCAGCGATGTTGTATGGCTTAGAGACAGTGGCACTGAGGAAAAGACAGGAGGCAGAGCTAGAGGTAGCAGAGACTAAAATGCTGAGGTTCTCTTTGGGAGTGACGAGGATGGATAGGATCAGGAACGAGTACATCAGAGGGACAGCGCATGTTAGATGTTTTGGAGATAAAGTCAGAGAGGCCAGACTGAGATGGTTTGGACATGTACAGAGGAGGGATAGTGAACATATCGGTAGAAGGATGCTGAGGTTGGAACTGCCAGGCAGGAGGCCTAGAGGAAGACCAAAGAGGAGATTTATGGATGTAGTGAAAGAGGACATGAAGTTAGTTGGTGTGAGAGAAGAGGAGGCAGAGGATAGGGTTAGATGGAGGCAGATGATTTGCTGTGGTGACCCCTGAAGGGAAAGCCGAAAGGAAAAGAAGAAGAGACACCCAACTTAAAAATCTATGTTTTGTTTGCTAATAGTTTACACAGCCTTATGAAATCATGGTCGTTTAAATATTTTGGTAAACGCAGGTCTTCTTTTGGGACTATATTTCCCAGTGGAGACATACATTCACTCTATTGCTTTTTCTTGCGCTTAAATGCTAAAATTACGTAACTTCTAAAAAAACCCTGAATACACATCTTGTTGGCGATGATGGATTACCTATCTCAAGAATGTTCAACAAGTTGATTTTAATCAACTTGCACCAGAATGAACTGAAAACAATGGCGGTCTGGAAGGTAGGAAAAACATTTTTAATTCACCGTTCCAGTAGTATGCTTTGGGAAATGATTGTCAGTAACCTTTTGTGTATGAAAATTGAAGATACTAGGCTCAAACATGCAAAATGACCAGCATGGTCCTTTAAGGTAAACAATTAGCATCAACCAGATTTTTAGAAAATGTATTGTACACTAATTGCAATGCAGTGCTAATAAGTGAGACTTACTCTGACCGTCCCAGCCTTTTTTTGAAGGTGGCCTATCTAATGTTTTACTTTTCACCAACATAGGCTTGGTGGGTATGTAGGTATCAATGCTGTCTTTCCTTTTTGCAGACAGGGAACGTTCAATCTTGCGACCTGGAACAATGAATAAATGAGTAAACTCTGACTTTGCCTCATCCTAAAAATCAATAACAAATTTGCATATGAAAGTGGGTGAAACCTACCTTTAGGCGAGGGTCCAAAATCCAGCAAAGTGAGGTTTGCTGAGTTGAAGTGGCTGTGGGAGCTGCTGGGACGAGGGTTGGTGGAGGTCTTGGAGGAAGGGAGAGGCAACCCCAACTCATCGAGGCTCTCATTGCTGTCCTCCTTCTCGAGCTGCTCCTCCACCCACTCTTCCTTTGACTCCTCGCCTGCCGAACCGCGGCTGCTCTGACGCAAAACCTAGTTTGCAAAGGTCAGCGTAAATATATGCATCTGCACATCGGGCCATTGATGCAAGAGGCTGCAGAAATATATAAACATGCATGCTGACATTTCACACATATCCATGATTTATATAACACCCTGGAGGATGCGACAAAATTTTACTAGTCATTACATCTCATGAAAACCTAGACGGGATAAAGTTACCGGTGTACATATTTCTTGTCTCCTCACCTTCACTTCCTCAAGGTTGAGAAGCATCTTCTCGCTGTGCTGTGGATTTGTTTGGCCTCTGTGGTTCTCAGCCCTGGAAGTGAAAGAGCGTGACACCATGCAGGTGCTCCTTGGTGAGCGCAGGCTAGAGGTCTGTATAAAACACAAAATAAAGGGAAATGGCAGAGATGGAGAGATGCCAAGTCATGCAGACAGCTGCATCTAAGAGAACGCCCACGCACAGGCTTTGTTTTGTATTCACCCTACCTCCATGTCGATGCTTTTATAAGGTTCAAAATCATCGGAGTATTGGAGATTGTTTGGAGATACTTGCAAAGTTGTTCCTTCCTCTGTTCGAATTTTGACAGAACCCTATATGCATAAGAAGGAAAAAAAAAAAAAGGGAAAGATCTTAAAAATGTAATTTTCCAGGAAAATATTAATTTTTGACAGCCTGCAATCATGGAGTTAAAAATCTAAAGGAAGCAGACTCTACCAGCACCCATTTTTTCCTCTGGAGTCTTGCAGGGGCAGTCTGGCTCCTCTGTCTGTGGGTCTGCTCGGCTAGCTGGTGGGCGCTTGTAGAGGCATCTGCTGATGAGTCACAGCAAAAAAAAAAAAAAAAAAANAAAAAAAAAAAAAAAAAAAAACAACCAAAAACGAACATGGGCAAGAGTGTAGATACATGTAGATAAGTCACATACACAGATGGCCTGGGGTGCAAACAGGAAGAATGAAAAACTGATAGCTACAACTGTTACTATGATGTATTTAATGGCAGTAAGCACGAGATCACGCCGTGCAAATTACAAGGTGGTGAATGCTGGTAATTAGCAGTCATTCCCTGTGTTCTATGCATGACCAAAGCAATTAAAACAGGGTATGAGATGGTAGCTTGGACTGCAGAGTATAAGTGACTGAATACTACAGCGCTGGCCAAAACTTCTTTTTTTTTTAAATTAAAATATTTATTTGATTAGGGACTGATGCAGAGACATAGGTCATTCATCGAAAAACTAATACTGAACATCATAGCATTTTTAGCCAGGGCTGGTTTGAAAAGCTTGTCCCTAGTCGGGCTTTCACAGAGATACATAATCCACAATACAATACAACATTAGAATGTTGCAATGGTGCAATGTATTGCACCCCGTATTTTTGTGTAAACTTTTCATTCCGAGTTAAAATACCACTCCAAACACAACAAAATTTATTTTTTTTAGTGTTAGAGTACAACTGAAAAAAGCCAATAGTTCTTAATAGCAAGTAGGAAGACACTTTTTTCATATTAAGATTTGAAGAAGACCAATATTATTAGTAAAGATCAAACAGGATCAAACATCTTTGAGGTAGGGTCAGAGCAAATGGTTTTCACGTGTATTCAGATTTTTGGAAATATTGTAGTCGTATTACCTGCTCTGAAATCCAAATTTAAGTCTAAAAAATAGCTGAATATTTTGAACAAATATTCAACTGTAAAACACCAATAAATGAATTTTGTTGTGTTTGGAGTGGTACTTTGGTAAAAATACAGGTGGGGTGCAATACTTTTGGCCAGCGCTATAAGTTAACCTGTGTTTCCACTTGCAAAGAGGTAAACTTTGGATGAACTCTGATATAAGAGCTTTAATTTAAGTGTTTGCACGTTTTATTTTATTCTGGCAGCAGCGTACCAGCTGTAGCTGAGGACTTCGAAGTCGGCGAAGAGTTGCGAGACTTGAGGTTGGAGCTCTTGGGCTGCTTCTTACAGGCTTCAGCATTGGCTCCATTAAAGTATATTAAAAAGCCTTGCTCCAGCCTTTCCAGCTCAATCTCCCTGGGGTCTTTGACTCTAAGGCGCTTTAGGATCCTGAGGAGCAAAGACCGATTACCACCTCAGGAAGTATGAATGTAAAAAAAAAAAAANAAAAAAAAAAAAAAAAAAAAAAAAAATCAAAATCTGACAGACAACACTGTAGTGCAGGTATGTGATCAAGACTGAGCTTTAGGATTCATTGTCTTAGGCACAACAATATATTTTTGGAAATAATTCCAAATTTTAATACACCAAGGACCCAATCAGCACCTCCTACTAGGCAGTGCTGACAGTCAAGGAGGCGCTCTGTATCTCCCCTGTGAAATCCTCTCTCTCTCTGTCTCTCTCTCTCTCTCTCNCCCCTCCCCCAACAGCCAGTGCTCACACTTCACCTGTTTTTTTGCTGGAGGTCAATTAAATATTCATTGAGAGTCTGATCCACAGTCGAAGTAAGCTTCCCACCTTGGCACGTCTTACTCTCCTTCAAGAAAACAAGCAAGTGTGCACGCACACACACACACATACACACAAAACACACACACAATGCAGAGTCAGAAGAAAATCCTAAATCAGCTGTTTCAGCAGAACAGACTGTCACAGTGCGCCACATCGTTGGACAGGTGTGCAGCTTCACTTTGACAGTATAAACGACTTTATGCACAATCAGCTTTCATTTTATTCAGAACACCATAAAGTGAAGCAAACAACTTGCTCCCCGTCACTTAAAAATAAAGCATCTATATGACACGTGAAGTGTCTGTAAACATGGTCAGTTACTGTTTAATTACACAATAGCATGGCTGAAATTACTCAGGATGGTATGAGGCATCTTTTTCCAAACAGACTCTGATGGATAACACAGCACTGTCTCAAAATTGCTCCAAGACCATGGGATTGCTTTGGTTTTCTCTAATGGCCTGCAAACATCTGATCCTTGAGATGAGGTAGAGGGATCAGTGATCACAAAAAAATGAGTTGCTGAAAAAACTGTGAATTAACTAAGGCACACTTTTGACTTAGCATAGGTTAGAAGATTCCTGTGGCATCATTCCAACACCTTTTTTTAATCAGTGCCTTGAAAAAATTCTGGACAAATCAATGGACAAATGGCCCTTTCTAGGTGTAACTAAGTAGAACTGCAATTACACAAAGTATGAAATGACAACAAGTACTACTATTACATCTTGCAATACTGTGTCCTTAGAGAATACATAATGCTTCGCCTGCTCAAAATGTCTCTGAATTGACAATGCAAACAATACATCCAATGTCAAATATCTATGACACAAAACATCGAAAATATCCTAGTAACCACCGAGTAACATACATCTGGACCATTTTTACAGCACACAAGATTATTTCAGATTATTTTGTAAAAATCCTTTTGTTACATCAGCTTGAATGCTAAAATGTGAGTACAATGACAGGGTTTCAATTCCTCCTGTTGTCCTAAATGAAAATCTCCCAGTAAATATGGTAACTGGCAAAAAATTCTCAACCCGCACAAAGTCACAGATCAAAAACTGAGAGCAAAATATAAAATGTCTCCAAATTATCATCAAGCAGTCACTCTATGAAGAGTGCAACAGTTATAAACATTTTTATACTTTGAAAAAAACAATCTTTGGTATAAAACATCACATTTATCATCATTTTACAATATTTCTATAATAATACATTTCAAAGCATTGCTTTGCAGTTAAAGACTCTACATCCAGAATGCATTGTTCGCTAACAAGAAATGAGACAAATATCAAATATCTGCAAGTCTTAGTCTTAGCCATGACCTTCAGTCAGTGATGAAATATACTGATGGAAGGCATCTCAGAAGAAGCTTGACTCTTGTCTGCATTAAAGATCTATGACAGGTCATGCCATGCACTTCATATATCATGCAAAAAAAGAGTGGAAAATCACAAAGCCCTTACTTAGTGTCTACAGGTCTACTACAGCATCTATCAGTGGCAGGAGCACAAGAGAAGCAAGGAAACTCGAAGGAAGAATAGGAAAGAAATATTAGTGAAAGAATTCACAAAAACAGAGGCGACAGCTGAAACACACTTCTACAAAATATGTCTTGCAGAGTTACAATTACTGTCCATAAAAGACATAACATATCCAGTAAAAGTGCAAAATCATGTGATCGGTCTAAAATAACTGATGACATCAGTTTTTTTTTTAATTTTTTTTACCAACCTCATTATTATCCATTGTGAGACAGATGATGCTGTTTCAATATCTCAAGGTTACCTGTGACATGAAATGAAAATTAATTTAAATACAGCTCGTGTGAAATATCGCCCTGTGACCATGTGACCGTTCGTGCAGACAGCGAATATAACATTAAATATGATGCCAATGGTCTTGATTTGAACGGTTAATAACTTCCTAGCCACTGCTGAGGATATGGCAACCAGAACGAAATGTTAGCTACTTAGTTTGCTTTGACAAACTGGTTCACGCCAACCAGTTTCCTGTGCCATTTGTCAGGTAATAAACTAAATTAATCCATACTGTTAATGACAAAAACGTTATTAAACACGCTAACAGCATTTAGCTCAATTATCCCTGACGCTCATCAGAAACGGAGAGGCTAACAATTTAGCATGTAGCTAGTAGACGTTAGCTGGAAACACGGAAAGCTTTTTTTCTTCGCACACATTCCAAAAAGTAAATAAATAAATAAATCTAGTAAATGTTAAATAAAATACTTACTAACCGGATTAAACTGTAATTTGTCATTATTATCTTTAAATTAATCTGTATCGTTCTTTTCTCATGTGTCCAGTGTGTTGTTACTAGTGTGGTTACCAGGATAGCCGTCCACCAATCAGAGAGCAGCATCGGAGTCAGACACGCCCCCAGTCAGTCAGCAACAAACCTTTTACTGCAAAGCCCGATTCTAGAGCATGGCTATACCAGAATGGCACTGTGTTGCCCATTATTTTGTGCTCTTTGAAACCATTAATATTCATTTTTTGTCTGTGCACAGGTTTGTTAGATATATATTGTTGTCGTGTTGCCCCAAATTGTATAAATTCTGGACAATAAAGTTTATTTAAAAAGCTGAATCCTCTCATAACAAAGCATTGCATATTCTCCATCTCTCCCTGTTATACCCACACCTGATCAGCTCAATCAGGTGTGTTTAGCCAACAGAGATCTGGGAGTCACAAACTCTCGATCAAGTGAACATCTGATTTGGCGATAGGGAGACAGAAAACATGCAATACTCTGGAACGTACTTCAGAACCAGGTTTAAGAACTACTACATTTGGTGTGAATATAGCATATTACAAAGTGCCATCTGTAAAAAGATATTTAAAGTAAAAGTACACAGGACATTTATGTCAACAGTCAAAAGTCCAACACTGTTTTTATTCATTATAAATCAATACATTTTTATATAAAAAAGGACAAAGGGGGTCTGAAACAAAAATCTTTTTTTTTTTTCTTTTTTAAAGATGTAAACCTCACATGATCAGATTATGGCTACCCNCAAAAATCTTTTTTTTTTTTCTTTTTTAAAGATGTAAACCTCACATGATCAGATTATGGCTACCCTCTTACCATACTGGACCCATGTCACACTTGATGAGCCACCATTTCTAGTGTAACACTCACTCATCCAAAAACACCCAAGGCTATATTTAAGATAATTACAGATTGGAAATTTTAAAAGTGGAAACAATGTGGCTCACATCAATCTCTCTGCAATGCGTTGCAAACAGAACGACTTAGCAGGCCAATGGTTTTTGTGCAATCCATTACAACCCTCATCAGCAGTCAACATTACTCGTGAAGTGTGCACACATTATTATGAGCAGTTTAAGAACGCAAATACTTTCAAACTCCTGAAAGTAAACAATATAAGCTATGTGCAACTACCAGTGTAACTGCTATGAATGTAACCCAGGTTCAGGCATTTTCTATCTGGAAATGGCCAAGACCAAGCTTCAGCCTGTTTGGTGTGTATAAATTCACAAAATGAGATCAATGAGGCATTTGAGAGTCAGAATCGTTGTGCTGTATACACCGAAACGCTTCTTGAAAATAAGTGGACATCAGAATGGTCGATTCAAGAGGCCAAAAGGGAGAATGGTCCCGGCTGCTGCAACAAACTAAGCCAATAACTGCACTCCTCAGCACTTATAGCACTCAATAGATACGTAAGGAAAGGATGTATCTGTTACAATGAAAATTAACTTGAAATTTAAATATATATTTTGATGAATAAATGATAACTTATATCATTTTCAAAGATAAAATCCCTCGTGAGAGAATTCGAATAGATTGCTGTTGGCCTTTGCATGGCCAACAGCTCTCGAGGCGACAGAAGTGCAACCAATTCATCCTTACAGCACCGCAAGATAAAATATGTAGTAAGCATAAAAATCCTAAATTGATTAGTCCAATCAAGATGATCCTGATGTTTTGCTAGTCAAACACTCGTCGACAGGTTGCCTTCATTTCCCTTCTCTTTGCTGCAATATGAAAGTGAACCCGTCTCCTTGTACAGAACATCAATATCAGTGTTACCAGGTCAAAACAAACTGTCAAATTATATTCATGGTAAAAGGTTATGGCTTTCTGTTGACTGCATTTAAAGCAAACCATTACTGCACTATCTCTGCAAGGTTATGGCGGGGAGGTGGAGGTTAAAATGGACAAAATGTCCAATTACTAAAACATACGGCAGGAGAAAAAAGGTAAAACAATAACTTAAATAGAAGTGCTTAAAACATAACAGTTCTTACAGCCCTTTCAAAAACCAACAAAAACAAGATTTCAAAGCATGAAGCCCACCCCAACAGAAAACGAGAGAGAAATGAACAGCGGTAATGGTAATACTAATGTTCATCCAATGATTCACAGATGTATAGTTCACTTATAGGTCATATCATTCCCTCCCTTCCACGTTTCTGGTCTCCTGGTCAGTGGCCCCCCCACGTCTGTGACCCACGGCTGGCCTCTGTTTCAAGTCTATGTGTTGTGGGAGAAGAACTCTCTGTCTCAATACTCTCCTCCTCCTCCTCCTTCTTTGCCATCAGTGCCTGCTCCTCCTGTTTCTTTTTCCTGCGCTCCAACTCCCACTCCACAAATGTGTCGAAGAGGCTGGGCCAGGCCTCATCCTCACTGTAGTTGCTCAGGTCAGGCCCGATAGCCTGGGTGAAGTTAAGGAACATGTTCCACGTGTCCCGAGAGATGCCCCGAATACCTGAAGGGTTCTCTGCCAGAAAGTCCAGCCAGTGCTCCAGGATGGCAGGTGTGTCCTGGGTGAAAACAAGGCGCCATAAGGCGATGGCGATTTCACGTTGCAGTGAGCGTTGGCCCTCCTCAGCATCCAGGCCAAACTGGAAGGTGAAGCGGTACAGGTCCTTGAAGCTCTCCTCACCCCGGGCCTCCAGCTGCATGCAGGGGAAACGTGAGCAGATGCCCTCAAGGCTGTCTGCTTGGATGGCTCTGCAGCCCTCAACAAACTCCTTCCTGAAGACAAAAAAAAAAAAAAAAAANAAAAAAAAAAAAAAAAAAATACACAATTTCTCTCAACAAACAGCTAAAGTTGCAAAGAGATACAATAAACCATCATGATCAAATGTCAACAGCTCAAGGTGGCACTGACACAGTCAGATAAGCTTTGACATTTGACCCCTATAAGATTAAGGGCTTTCAAAACCTAAATCTTGTACAAACAGCTTCGGTAAGCAACAGCTGACAATGAAGCATGTTCCTAACCAGAGAAGGGTTTTGTCCAAAGCCTGTTGATAGAAAAGTGCTGAGTTAGAAATTGGGNGGGGGGGGCCAGTAACAAGTGACCCAGCCAGCAGGCAGCCTATTCATCTCAGACCCTAGCTGCTGAGTGGGAGTGCAGTGTCAGAGCCAGATCCATATCTTGTGTGCCCTCCCTATATTACACTGGCCACCTCTGTGTGTGTGTGTGTGTCATAAAAAAAACATGTGGGAGACAAGTTGGATAGCAAAGAGAATGACTACAGCTTAAGAGGTCAAAAGCATAAGGAGATTCGGTTGTTGCCAAGTGGCTAAAGGTTTCAGGAAAGAAGTTAGTTATTAAGGATGCATGATGCATTAGTCACTTCAGCAGTATCAGGCAAAACATTTTAACATTACGGAAACTCAAAATTAAGAGGAAATTCCAAAGAATTGAGTGACTGATGAAAAATTACTATGGGATAAATGAATTGAGAAATAGCAATGATTGTATACTTGTTTCCATTAAATTAACTAAAATATCTACAACTAAAATGAAACACAAGCTTTTTATTTTTTATTTTGTCATTTGTTGGTTCATTGTGTAAAATTTCTCAAAATTCATCTCATTTCTTCAATTTAATCCGTTGTAAACCATTTACTTACATGTTGGGTTAAACACTAAACCAGGGTGATTTTGACATACATTGCATCTTCAAATGTTTTGCGCAGTACATTTAGTTTCATGCAAAAAAAGGTTGTGCTCTGAGCTTAAAAAACATACAAGTTTATGACAGCATCTCACAGCTAAATTAAGGCAATTAAGAATAAGAAAGTGACACATTAAATTTAGCCAATAATGAAACAGAGCAGGCAGATAAAAATAGATCTGAATAGCTCTATATTTTAAGAATGGTTTTGAAAGGATAGGCCTGGCACATTTTTAATCTTTTTTTTTTTTTTATTATTAATATCAACAAGTCCCATGAAAAGACTGAAATATCCATGAATCCATATGCATAACAACATGCCCCACCCCCACAAAATGCAATCTTACCTCGTAAACTTGCACATTGTAGCTGCTTGAAACTTCCAGGCCAGAACAAGCACACGAAATTCTGCAGGGTCCACACACAGGTCATTGCAAAACGTCTCCATGCCCTCCTCCAAGATGGCATCTTCCTGTTCATCCTTGTAGCAGGAGAATAGCTCTTCAATGCGCAGCACTGACAGCCCGTCTCCATCCAAACACTCATCCTTGCGTGGCTCCCCCATCGCTGAGGGGATGAAAGGCGTCTCCACCATTACCTCTGAGGCCTTGGTGCCATTTGAGAGCTCGCTGGTGGATTTGCTACACAGGGTGCTGGGCTCTTCCTTGTGTCCTCCACCCCCGCCTGCACCACCACCTTTCTTGTGGTGGGGCTTGGAACCACTCTCCTTGTCTCCACTCTTACTGCCGAGTGAGGACGTTGGATTCTTACACTTGGTGACACACTGGCCCATGTCTTCTTCCCTGGTCCCACGTCTGTCTTTCCTCCTCGCCTTCAGTCCCTGCCTGAACCACCTAGACGCCTCTGCTCTGGCCTGGGGAGACGTTTCAACATACCCTCAGGCCTGAGGTCAATAAAAAATTAAAATTAATTCTAAAAGGTCATGGAGTACAGTTCTAAGTAAGACTATTTAAATCTTAATTGATCAAAAGATCAGGATCTTCCAGATTTCACATGTAGAAAATGTCATCAGAAATTACCAGGTTGTCTAAACAGCAATCACAAACCCCATAATGAGGCTACTATGGTTGAAAATTAAAAATGTAGTACCCAAGTACATATATACCAATCATTATGTTTACATGCACTGTTGTAATCTGATTATTCCCCAAGTAACTATTCCAGTAATCTGATTTCAGAAATAGCATGTAAATGTGAAGCTTTTATCAGGCTAAGAGATCAAGAAAAAACAAATGAACACAGACTGATTTCTACTAGCTTTAGCTGGTATCGTAAAGATTTTTAGAGGTGTGCACATGTGCATAGACAAGACCAGATTTACAATGAGCCATGTCATACCAGAAAGTATAACTAATGTAGAAATTATATTGTATCCTACTGGCAACAATCAACTGGCATACCAACAGCAGTAAGTGACCACTAGACTATGTTTGGCACTAGGAAAAATAAAAACTTAACCTGGAAAATAAAAACTTAGCATGCCAGCCAAACATGCAAAAAGCTGATCATATTTTTTATTACACAGTGTGNAAAATAAAAACTTAGCATGCCAGCCAAACATGCAAAAAGCTGATCATATTTTTTATTACACAGTGTGAATCTGGAGTCCATCTACAACAGAAAGTGATAATTAATGAAACTGTGGGTTACTTACAGAGTTTTTTATATGGCATTGGCCACAGATCAAAGCTTCGACCTATTCTGCTCCATCGCTGTGACCTTGACATCCACAATGCTGAAAAGACACATAATCTTGTCATCATAAGCAGAAAGTGATAGCTCATCATCACCAATTCTGCAGCACTATTTTTGACCACCATGCTACGAGTAATTTGAGCAATGCAAAAAGACATTAGCCTATCTCAGGATTAAACTCATTTATAACTATCAAATAAACGATTTCGAGCAACTGGGTTGAACAATATATTGTATAAGTAGACTTTATTTAGGCGATCGCCACTTTAGTACAACAAAAGTACACCCATGTTTCATTCTAGTTTAAAGTATTTACAACTGTAAAAGCCACAACATCATCTTACTTCTGAAACCTCATTAAAATTTAACTTCTTCGATTTGGTATCGTTGTTTTCCTCGATCTTAAGAAGCCCAGACTAGGTAACATGATATAAAGAAAAAATAATGTTAATGTTACATTCAGTTTCAGAAGATTGACAAGTATTCTCCACACAGGACATGTAGGGGCAAATCTCTCTCTCTGGTTTATTCTGGCCAACGTTACACCTGATGGAACACGACGGCCTAGTTGGTTATATATAAGAATTCTTTATTATCTAGCTCAAATAGCTAGCATGCTAGGTTAGCTAAAAACCGATATCATTACTATCCAGCTTTTTTTTTTTTTTTTTTTNTTTTTTTTTTTTTTTTTTTTAATTATTACGCAAGAAAAGTAAGAATTCACAAAGTCTGGCTGAAATACTTATGTTTAAAACTGCATGTCTGGTGTTAATGAATAGATGAAGTTGGACAGCTAACGGATGGCTGGCTTGCATTAACATTTTACCAAGTTAGGTTCGTCTGGAAGTAGCGAGCACAAACAGGATCAAGTTAGTGAGCTTAATGGCACAAGCGCACCACACTGATAACTGCTGCGTAAATGAAGATCTGCATAATATCTCCACTAAGTAGTTATAACTTAACAAATAAACTGATAATGGTTATGCTGCTTTTCTGATTCGCAACGAAAACATCCACGCACCGGGCCATTTGCATCCAAACTACCTAGCCCTGACGACGTCGCCATAGCTAGCTACCTAGCATTAGCTCAGTTAACCAAAAGTTAGCTATCAGCTAAGCTAGCTAAGTCTCTCGATCAAGGCATCAACAAATACTAGAATTACCCAGAGGGAGACTTACCTTGTATGAAAGTTTTATGTTGATTCGGGTGTACATCACGACAGGAACGCTACTCTAAGTACAGAATAAGTTGAGCAAGATAGCGTATACCAAGAGCGAACTGAGGAAACTCGTCGCGTTAACTCATATTACTAGCTAACAAGCTAGCAGCTCACAACAAACTTCCACATCAATATTAAATTCGAAAATAGCAGGTAAACAAGCTGTCAGCCCCTGTATGCAGTTGGGTCCGTTTTGGTTTCCTCTCTCTATAAAGTGAGTTAAAATAGCCTGTCGACCTGTAGCAACCAGTTTCTTTGTGATTGCCCCTTTTTAGTCATTGAGTAAAGCTACATTAACCGAGGTGATGTTGGATATTCGACAGACATTCGGCTCCATACTCAGCGACGTCTCTTCACTCAGATTCACCCCGTCGAAGCAGCTGGAGGACGGGCAGCTTACTTCCTCACACCCTCCAGAGCCGGTTTAGGGACCGTCACTCAATTACTGACAAAATTAAAATCCCTCTTTCTAAATACCATCATGGAACTTGTCCACCTTATTGGGGGGAAAAAAAACAAACAAACAAACAAACAAACAAAAAATATATATATATATATGGTCTCATGCAGTGCACTCATTTTAATTGTCAATTCATTGATTTCATTAAATTCATTGATTTTATATAATATTTTAAAAACTGGAAAGAGGATTTTTTCAATAACTTTCAGGTCATGTGACCAGCTGACTCCAAATGTCCAAATGTATATCAATACTATTATACTATACTACTATTGCAGGCACATAACACACACATCTTACAATTAGCTCTTCTTATTATAGCTCTTCTTTGATTTATATGAATATTTTTCTTTAAAAATTTAAGCTTTTTTTCAATAGCTTCTAGGTCATGTGACCAAGTGACTGTAATTTCATCATAATTCAAATCAAATGAAACTAATTTCACCTCGGTGCTACATTATGGGAATTTTCCTGCATCACTTCCTCCCTGCTTAACGAGCAACCAAAAGCTGATCAACATCTCAGCGATGGCAACGACAACAATAAATAATTTTTTAACCACTGTCTCAGATAAAATTCCACAAGTTAATATAAAACCAATTTTTCAAGTCTTGGCGACGACATTTTCACAGAGAATACTTTGGTTAAAGTGTCATACGTCTAGGATGATGTCTAGGAGATGAAAAACAGTTAAGTGTATTAACATAGTGTCAGAGATTCATAATACATTTTAAACTTTATATACAAAGGAAAGTGGAGGCATGAATTTGGCTTTGTGCTTTTCGTTTTTTTTTTTTTTTTTTTTTTAACAGCCGTTCTGTTTAGCAGGCAGTATTACGTCATCACTAGGGGACGGCTGGTGCGAAAGCTTTTTTCAGCGTTCTGACAGTCAGTGGCGCGGTAGGTAAAGTTTTTTTTAATGAGATATATTGTACGAAATAACGCCTGATCGCGGAAAAACAGGTCGTTATGATGAATTGCACTTATATTGTTGTTAATCAGTCTCCGCTGTTCACAGCAGACACACAATTTGGGCTTGGAACAGTCTCAAGGATGATGTTGACAAACGATATCACAGTATTACTGTTATCTATTCCACGGTTTGTGTTTAAGGAACAAGATGTCTGTGCTGAGTTATACAGTCAAATTGGTTATTCTCTCAATACGTCCTTTATTTCAACGCAGAATACATACAATTGATGCCCTTGTGGCTTATGTCATGTTAGGTAAGGCTGTGTATGCATAACAGCCCTGTTTCGGTTTATAGTGACACCTAGTGTCGAATAAAGGCAACATCAGCAGGCAGTTGACAATAAATAATCCTAAAAAACATAATATGAAGATTAAAATGGGTGTTCTCCATGTATACCCTGCAGGCCAAAAGTTTGAGGCCACCCCCCAGATTAAAAAAAAATCATTAATACACTGTTTGTTTTACAATTGCACAGGAAATGACAAAAATATATAAAATAAATGTAATTTGTCATTTCCTATGCAATAAATTGTAAAAAAAAAACAAACAAAAAAACAAAAAAAAAAAAAAAAAACCCAAAACAAAAAAAGTGTATTAAATGATTTTTGTTTGTTTTTTAAAATCTGGGGATGGCCTCAAACTTCTAGCCTGTAGTGTACGTAAGTAGTTATGTGACATCATAGGTCACATAATAGTTCATAGTGTATAATGTCCTGCAGACTTTATGTATTGACAGAGAAACTGTCATAAAACTTCTGTCATCAGGCTTCTTCGGACTTCATTTTCTTCTTCTTCATTTTCTTTACCATGCATGTACAGTATCTGCTGTTTTCTCACATTTTCAGCCCTGATGATGGCCTCCACTCGTCGGACTGTGTTGTCACTGTATATACGGGTGTTTCGCATTGCCCGAACCTGGCAGGCACACAGTGGTGTGAGAAGCGACACGGAGACTGAGAGAAAGTACATCGTTCAGGAGGCTCGCACTTTGTTCAGGCAGAACCAGCAGGTGTGAACAGCACTCTGCTTATGGTAATGAATACAGTTTTATTGTAGCTTGAATTTATTGCAGCTTGAATGACTAATCCTCTTTTCTGTGTGATTCTTATTAGATGACAGACCAAGAATCAATAAAGAGGTGCATAGAAGAATGTGAAGCAAGGATAGACATAGGTAAGAGGGAAGAGATGCCACAAGTTTTTTTTTATGTATGTATATTGAGTTTAATAACTTTTTTGACCAGGTCAGTGATGCTAGCTATCTCAGGATTGGGTATATCTGAGATGTCATAGGCCAATGTCTGTTCTGGTACCCTATCATCATAGCAGACTGGCTGATGGTCTCATCTGCTCTGCGATACAGCGTCTGTAAGTTCAGTCAGAGAAATTCTCATGAAATGACTAAGCAAGTTCAACTGAAAGCCAAAGTGTTTCAGCTTTACATTAGACATTATGCCCTCAACTTCATCAACAGTAAGCATACTTTTGTCTGCAGGAAGTGAGTAGTAATGTCTTAGTTGTAAACAGAAACCTGCAGTTGTGGTTACTGGCAGAATTGCAATCAGAAAACTCTGGCCAGCTCTTCGCCTTCCTGTTTTATTTCACAAGCATCATCATTTACAAGTCTCATCCAAGCTTTGAATTGGGCGATGTTCAGTGAAAAACGTTTTGTTTGTTTTTTTTTTTGCATTTGGAGCAGGTGAACCAATGATTTCATTGTATTTCCTGATTCTGTGATTTTTGAAGATGCTCAATCACACTATTATTTTTTCCACAGGTCTCCATTACAGAAATCCATATCCAAGACCTGTAAGTGGACACCATATATCAGATAATCTTTCAACATTTCAAATTTCAACATTTATAGGTTATTCTGGTTGTAGAAAATTTGAATTTTTTTCTCTACCTGCTCCTGTAGATCCACCTACCACCAATGGGCCTGGCAACTCAGAAAGGCAGGAAACTGCGATCACAGCAGCGCCTGAGAAAACAGGCCAAGCCAGTTTACTTACAGTCATACGACCAGACCTGATGCTCGATATACACGATCCTTGCCAAGGGTTCATGTTACTAAGGAAAGGAAACTAGAGAGCAGTCACCAGCTGATCTTGAGGATTGGGTTGATATAACCAGTCAGTGATGCAAGAACCCTTATTCAGCAAAAAGCCATTTGTTATCGTTGTTCAGGCACATTTATTCTGTAAACTGCTTAAACACAAGTTTTTACGATAGCTGAAGAGTTGTGGCTTCCTTCCAGGTATTGAGAAATGTCATTGTGGTATGTATGCACTGCAATATTTGTAAGATCAGTGAGTATTATTTGTTGAGTTTATTATTCCATGTGAACAGTTGTAATAAATATTTTATATGCTTTCTGTATCATACATATATATCAAGTAGAATCAAGGAGAAAAAGTTGGCAAATAAAATGAAACAAAATGTAAAGTAATGTAAATTCTGGTTCATTTTCCTTGCTTTGTATCACAAATGATAAATAGATAAAAATCTAAAGCTGATCCTATATTGATTTTAATGTACATTACAAAGCATGAGGTTCTTTGATAAAAGAGTTAAGTCCCTTACACAGCTCCTTTACACAGACACAGGTGTTTCCAGTTATTCAAGTGGATTAGATTGATTTCAGGTTGAAGGTGGGCGGGGCTATGCTGGGAGTTTTTGTGCCCCCCCCCACACACACACACACACACACACACAGGCAGGAGACACTATAGTGATGCCAATCAAGCATGATCAGTGAGAACCCGCTCAGTCCTGAGAAAAGCTCTAATTAGCCAAAGAAAGTGAAAACACCTGGCATGTTGCACCACAGACATCCACAAGCCTGAAGATGTTATAAATGTGGTGTCATTTAAAAGAGTTAGCTTCAAGTAGTTTTACCGTTTTGATTTAAACAGATTTTACAATTGATGGAAATGAAATCTACTGTTAAACCAGCAGGGGTCGCACCACGCTCAGTGCTGCAGCCTCGTGCAGTTCAGTGACGTCACTCTTGTGAAAGAAACAGGACCAGACTCAGTGTGAAAGTGTCTGCACTTCTACTGGCTTTGTTGTGCATTGGCAAAATGTTCCAGTTACATCAGGTTTTAGCTCCAGATCTCATCACAAAGCAAGTGAAGAACATACTGGATTGTCACAAGTTAAAGGACCATACTGAATTTTGCATTTTTAAGCCCAATAAATATTACCATATACACGTTATGAAAACATTACACCATGTAATGTTGAATCCATGTTCAAATGCTAAAATTATGTTACTTCAACAGAAAGTCTTTAAAGGATCATACCGGCCATTTTGCACGTTTGAGCCTAATATATTCAATTTTCATACGTTACTGGCAATCATTTCCCAAAGCATACTACTGGAATGGTGAATTAAAAATGTTTTTCCTACCTTCCAGACCACCCATGGTTTCAGTTCATTCTGTTGCACTATTAAAATCAACTTGTTGATACTTGAAATGTTCTTGGGATAGGTAATCCATCATCGTGAACAAGACATGCATTCAGGTTTTTTCGAAGTTTTGTAATTTTAGAGTTTAAGCACAATAAAAAGCGTGGAGTGAATGTATGTCTCCACCAAGGAATATATTCCCAAAAGAAGACCTGCGTTTATCAACGACCGTGACTTCGTAAGGCTGCGTAACTATTAGCAGGTGAAACATCAATTTTTAAGGTGGGTGTATCACTTGAATATTTGATTTTGAAAGATTAAGAGATTTTGCAAAATATCAGGAAAGCTGAAATTCAGTTTTATCCTTTGGGAAATGATTGTCAGTAATATAACATTTATGAAAATTGAATATATTAGGCTCAAACATGCAAAATGGATGGTATAGTCCTTTAATAGACTGTTCGCAGTGATGGATTACTTATCTCAAGCATGTTTCAAGTCTCTACAAGTTGATTTTTACAGCGAACTAAAACCAGTGGTAGTCTGGAAGTTAAGAAAACAATTCTAAAACTTACTGATCCAGTAGTGTGTTTAGTGTGTTTTGGTAATGTAATGTGCCTCAAACTTCTGGCCTGTAGTGTATATACTGGACTCACACATGCAAACTCACCGGTACATTCTCTTAAGTATGAAAATGATCTCGAGTAAAACCAACGAATCAGCCAGCGAATCTGAAGAGGAGAATGAATGAGAGATGAAAACACACAATTCTTTTCGTTTCCAATTTTTCACAAATTTACAGTGGTATATTTGGTTATCTGAGGATTGTCTCATATTCATCACTTCTTAAAAAAAAAAAACACTCTGATGCGCAACAAGCACACTCAGCTAAAGTGTGGAATAGCTGCTTAATTTACCTCCCTCTCTCTCTCTGTCTCTTGAGACGACATTACCTCCATGATAAATTACTCTCCTCACTGTAATTGACTGCTGATGTAAAGTAGGGGCAGCGGCAGACTCAGAGACACTGTTTTAGCAGAGTTGTGACTCATTCCTTGCACTCATATAGAACAGTGCTGAACAACGATTTTTCTGGAGTCATCCTCATCAGGTTGATATTCATTTAAAGGCCCATACTGGTGATTTTGCATGTTTAAGCCCAATAAATGACTGGGAAATGTTTGTCAGTAACATAACGTGTATGTGGGCAGTATTTATTGGGCTCAAATATGGAAACTCACGATCTGTTAAACATACTAGGTATTTCCATGGTTAGTAGATAATTTTTTCACAGATTATGGTACATATGTCTCTCTCAATAAATTGGATAAAATGAAAAAGTAATGATGCTTACATGAAATCTGAGCGATGTTTTAAACTGCATTTGTCTCTTCTGTCGAGCGACCAGTAAATTTAACAGATGAGTCCATCTGATCTTGCACATTCTGGTGGCGCTACGCCTCTTCATAAAGCGTCAACTTCTACACTTTGCGTCTCTCTGTCTCTCACGCAAAATCCACCTGCCACCCCTGAAAGCTGAAACTCCCAGTGTCTGAATGCTGTTGCAACGTTCTGAATCGCTTTCCTAAAACGCAGAGATCTAAAGCGGAGAATTTAGGTTTGCGTTGCTGATCTAGCATGCCACTTCTGCTTTACCACGAGAGTAAGCGGTATAAAGCGTGGATCTTAAATATGTTACAGCTCATTAACAGGCTAATCTTCATTGGCTTTTACGTTTGACATTCCTTACAACAACATGACACCATATAGTTACTGTGCTTTTTATGAATTACCCTCCCGTAGTGATATGTGAGGTGTTATTGAATTGTTGATCTCAAATTTACAGCTCGGGCAGAAAGTGTGATTGCGCAAAAGCTGTACAAATAAACAAAATGTAGACAGAAAGTCTTTAGGTGAAGGGTTGTTTTCACCTACCCTATATTCAGTCTTCAGTATGTGTTGTATTCTTAGTCTTATAATGACCCAGTTTCCCCACGGGGATCACAGGAAACAGAGCCTTCTCCTACTGTGCTCCTCCTCTTTAGAATAAACTCACTGCAGCCCTAAAAGAAGCTGACTCGATCGAAATGTTTAAATCCTGACTCAAAACCCACCTATTCTCATCATATTTTGAATGAGCATTAGCTTCCATCCAACAGGAAGTAGGCGTGATCTCTGTGGTGTGGGATAGTGAAAAGCCAGCCTATGTCTATGCTGCGGTGTGAGTGTAGCAGGTGGATGGAGCTCAGCATTTATCAGTCACTCTATGTGACTCATATCTTAGTCATTTAACATTGATTTCATATTGACTAAAATGACAATAGATCATTGATTATTTGCTGTTCATATTATTCTGTAATATGTCCTTGTTTTTGATCTTTGTAATTTACCTGTTTCTAAACCTGCAGCTCCTATTGCACACCGGTCGTTTAAGGAGAGGGAATCTCTCTTGGAATAGCCTCTACAGAGGTTTCTTCCATTTTCCTTATACAATAAGGTTTTTAGAGAGTTTTTTCTCATTTTCTTAGATTTTTTCTTAGATTTCATTTTCCTTATACAAGGTTTTTAGAGAGTTTTTTCTCATTTTCTTAGATTTTTTCTTAGATTTAATTTTCCTTATACATAAGGTTTTTAGGGAGTTTTTTCTCATTTTCTTAGATTTCTTAGATTTTCTTGGACTGGGAATCGCTAATGTATGGGCCTTTGAGATGCTGTATGTGATACTGGGCTATTCAAATAAACTTGACTTGACATTAAAGTTTCATTTTATCTTATATTTACACTTTATTTAGAAATATAATTTGCTGTAGGCATTATTCATACTGGACAGAACTGAAGTTTCCTCTCAAGGGTATTTTCTCTGTTTTCTCAGACTGTTTAAATCAGTCGATACAAATGGTGACAAAAAGGTTGCAAAAGTTTGCATAAAGTTGTTGATTTTTTTTTTTTTTTTTTTTTTTTTTGCTTTCTTACATTTATACATTTATCATTTTTAAAATTAATCTTTTTTTTTTCTGGTGGAGCTGGAAGAGTTGCTTTTCACACCCAAACACATTTTCAGTATTTTCATACCAACCCACAAGTACACAAGTACTTTATCCAAACATTATGTGAAAAGTACTCATTTGGATAAACAGGGAAATTGGTAATATGTTTCAATTTCATTATGTGTACATGAGGCCTCAAAATAAAAGTCTGGTGACCCATATTAGTTGTGATGTTACGTGCTGAAAAGTGGATCATGCGAAAAAGAGGTTCCTTTTACAGGTTATCTGATGCAAATATAGACATTTAGACATTCACCTGAGAACAATGTCATTATGGAATTATAAATAAGCTTCAGCACAAGAAGAATACAACAGCTCCAGAAAGAGGAGAGTGATCCATCATGCACCCCCTTCAAGCCCTTCACTCCATGTACATTATTTAGGGAATTCAGAGAGACCCTGGGGGAAATATGGTGGAAGAAACAGCGTGACCAGGAAAAAGAAGAAGGATAGGCGAAAGAATAATGCAGGAGTGAGACATCTAATGTTGCATTTAAGGAGCTAAGATATGGTAATGAGATGCTTATAAATGGGGAAATCCACCTCCTCATCTTACCTGATCAACCTGCTTAATGCTTTGCTGCAGATCGCATTATCAGCTGTTGTGGCAACACTTGATGCATCATTAAATAAATATCAAGCTTGTTTTCACTTTATAATGCAGTTAACCTTTCTATTCTATTCTATTCTATTCTATTCTATTCTATTCTATTCTATTCTAAAGTAAATGTCAACTAAAACCAGTGGCAATATTCCAGCACTTTCTTCTTCAGTATAATATTTATGGCATTTCATACTTTTTAATATAAGAGAATAACTGCTTTGCTGCACATATAATTTAAATAATTGTTAGTTCTTGATTAGATCAGTGCTTCAGTGGAGCCATTATGAGTAATCATCCTCATCACAGCCATGGTATATAGTCATTTAAAAGACAATCAAGCATTTTCTGAAGCCTCTAAGTTTTCAATACATCTCAAAGGGCTCTTTGAAATTTCCTGATTGAATAGTTTTTTTTGTTTGTTTTTGTTTGCTTTTTTTTTGTTTTTGTGTTTTGTTTTTTCAATCTGGTTTTGTGTCAAAAAACATAGGCATCAATGGACTACACAGAGGGAGTAACATGAGCTAAAGCTCTCTAAGTAAACACTGGTTACCTCCACTGAAAAATGTAGTGCTGTGTATTGTTGAAGGACTGCAAAGGAAGACAAAAATGTAGGTAGCAGCACAGAAGAAACCTAAAATACATCATCTCTATGCAGCACACGGTAAAGCAAGTGACCAAAGTACTTTGCTAATTAAGACAATTTTCACTCTGTAAAATGTGCAATACAACTCCTGAAGAGTATATGAGATGTTGTAATACGTGCATATAGAATTTAATATTTAATTAAATTCAATAATGCAGCATTTGTAGTGATGCAGATACCAGATACATACCAGATTGTCAATCTATGAGTGGATCTACATCCCAATTTACACCATGAGCTTTTAGTAGACCGTGCTTACAAGTGGCTGAAATGAGTTTCCTCCGCAGGATGTCAGAACTCATCTTTTAGGATAAGGCGAGGAGTTCACACATCAGGAGGGAGCTCGGAGTTGAACCGCTGCCCCTTTGCATAGAAAGAAGTGAGCTGTGGTGGATCGGGCATCTAATCTGGATGCTTCCTGGAATTTTTATCTGGGAAGGTTTTCTAAAGGAAACTACAGGACAAACCGGGAATATTCTGGAGGGAATATACATCCTATCTGGCCTGGGAACATTTTAGAATCCCCCAGGAAGAGCTGGAGGACATGACTGACATCTGGGCTAATACTGCTTAGCATACTGCTCCTATGAAGAAGGGGAGAAGGGCTGGATTGATGGACGGATGAATGGAAAGATGGATATTAATAATTTTTGTAACTTGTGTTATCTAAAGATAGATAACAATCGATATGTTATTATTGATGATTGATATGTTAAGTGCCATGTTTGGAGCGACACAATGGCTAATTAAAGGCGAAAAACGCCTCGTGTCTTTCATGACAAGCATGTAGTTGGCCTTTTGTGTTGCTGCAGACATTTGTCTCATCTCCAGCTCTCCTGCTCGCTCCTGTCCCACTCACTCTTTGTCTTTTTTTGTTTGGACTATACATTTGACAGTATCAGCTCATACAGCAGCCACTCTGATTAAACGACTGAGGTGTGTGTGGACTGACACAAGTATTGTAGTGTGGCAAGTAGCCCTGAATTCTTTCAGCATGAACAGCACAGAGAAGCGTACTGGCTGCCTGAGTGAGCTTTGTCCACTGGGATGTTATGCTAAAAGTGTGTAAAGTATATGTAAATGTGTCAGGGAGTCAAAGTGAGGTCAGGGCGCTGAGATGACAATTACACAAGGGCAAAGAAGACAGAGCACCTAAAGCACTCAGGCTTATTATAAATCAGCAAAGAGAATACAACAATAAACCATCAGATTTTGATCTCCTCTCTGCTTAATTTTTCTTTTTATGATCCTCTCACATACAGTACATATTCAGCGATACAGCATGCTTTGAGATCCTTTGATTGCTGCGCATCGAGGCACAATTAAGGCTCCAAAATGACTGCACACAGTCTGTGAGTGCTTTCTGCTATTTGAAGCAGAGTCGTGTGGCAACAAATGTGAGCCGGTGCTCTGTAGAAGTGTTTAATGACGACTGTTGAAGTCCAGCCGTAGTGCTGGGTCACAGGGCGACCATACCTGGGTAACTGGAAGAAGCTATCAAATATTTAGCTGGCCTCCTTTTCATGATGACGATATATAAACAAATATATTATCTGTGTGATTGACACGCGATCTTTTGGCCTGGCATGGCAGTGAAAGCTTAGACAGCTCTTTAGTGTAAAAGGAAAAGAGGGCCACAGAAGAGAATTAATTATTGAATTAATTTTCTCAAGGTTTAATCAAACCAGCATGTATTTAAGTACACATTCTGGTTTCTGTAAAGTAAGCAAACTGCTGGTTAAACATCTATATTTGAAGGAGAATGTGAAAGAAAAGAAATCACTTTGAGTGCTTCACCTTGTGTTCTGCCTGCTGCTTCTGTTATTTTTTTAGGGCACCCCACCTGCTGAAAAATGTAGCCTCATTTTGCATTCATTATTTAGTTTCTCTCCGCCCTCATTCCAGCTACAAAATAAGTGCTTAATGCAGGCAACACACAAAGCTACAACCATAAAAAAAAATCAAACCAGACAAACACAATTAGTGTTTCTCTTAATTGCGCTAAGGTAGATGGAAAACTCATTAAGGGGGGGGCGATGAATAATGGAGGAGGGCGTGCTGCTGTTGTGCTAGCTTAGTTACATCTTCACTGGATGGAGCGCTGTTTTGGCTTCTGGGGAGGTGGGGGCGGGTGCAGGTGGANCTGGGGCGGTCGGAGACAAGAGCGAGGTGGCTGGAGGAGGAGACTGGCAAGGCAGAGGGCCAGGGGCGTGTCAGCACCACGCTGAGTGAAAATGAGCAGACGGCTTCGCTGAAAGGCCCGACCGTTGCCAGCCTCATCAGGTAAAAATGGAAACAGGCTGAGCAGCCAGACAGCGAGCTGCAGGGATGCAAGGGAGCCATGACAGGAAACACAACCTTCCTCATTGTAGCTGGAGGGCAAAATGTGGCTGGGAAATGCCTCATGTCATGCCTGATTATACACACTCAAACTATGCACGTTTATAATCTCTCTCTCTCTCTCTCTCTCTGAGTGGACTATGTGTGATATATCACAAAATCAGGGCCTCAATCATTATTTCTCTGCAGCGACACCATTCATGATTACTAATGTCGCAGAACATGACATGCCATTTTGCACTAATGGATGCTTGGTGTGTGCCACGTGCATACTGTGTGTCTGACTGTACTTACTTCTCTGCTCATACTTGTATTTTAATCAGGAAAGATAATATATATTGGGAGTGTGAAAGAAACATATGGATCACGTATGGATCCGTGTGCATAAAGAGAGGAAGTGCTAAGGACAGCAAGGCTGCAAAGATCCCTGCCAGAGCATAGAACTGGTGGTGATGACATGACAGGTGAGCCATAAATGGGCAATGCAAAGATGTAATAGGCTGAAGAGGAAGATTCGCCCTGGCAGAGAATATAGAAAGAAAATATGGGATTCAGGTTTGTTAGATGTGTCCCGAAAATTATGTTAAGCTTGTTGATAGTCTTATGCTCCAGCTCAAGCTCTGAGTTCGACATTTCCAACTTCCAACAAGTAAGCCAAAGGCAATGCCCCCTCAAGTCCTAATTCCGATTTAGAAAGTTGAACAAGCTTTCCCACCTCCAAGTTCAGTGTCAACGTCATTAAATATGGCGACTTCCACCATGAAAAGTAAGTAAAAAGCATGAAACAATTAGCATTAGCATTATAATATTATAACATAACATTAGCACTTATGTCATCAAGTAAAAAAATTAACGGGCAGTAAAGATGGCTTTGATTCAGATTATTCTTTTATTCTTCATTTTGACTCTAAATGCTGTGTGGTATCTGGTATTTATGGTCACGTGTTTATCTTTCTGTAGTCATTCTTGATGATTAGTATCTTATGATCGTTTCACAGGACAGAAGCAAACCGTCTTTTATAACTTTGGGCATTTACGTTAGCGTGCACTATGAATCTAAATGCACTGCAGAGTGGTGAAAGTGACAAATGAAGCCGATTGGTTGTAGGGTTGAATGGTCAGAGTCGTAACCAGAGCTGGAGTCTCCTCCTGAGAATAAAGACACAGTCTGATCTACATACTGCCAGAACAGAAAAAGAAAAGAGCAAGACTCACAAACACAAACACACATGCACACAAAGCATGCATGCGTTCACACATACACGCAATTATTGTCAACCAGGCTGCAGCGTTATGGTTTCTCCTTACTACAGATGCTTCTTCTTCCTCTAAAGTGTCAGCAGGCTGCTGGAAGTGAAAATTAATAATCACAGGTCTTAAAGTGTGATCTCCTATACATGTTTTACATACGTCTTGTTATGCAAGACATGGCAATGATTCTAATTTTAGTAAGTAAGTAAAAATTTATTTCTATAGCACCTTTCAAGACAGGCATCACAAAGTGCTTTACAAAAATGACAAGGCATAACAAAATTAAANGCACCTTTCAAGACAGGCATCACAAAGTGCTTTACAAAAATGACAAGGCATAACAAAATTAAAACAACTGAAATTAAGAATCAAGTAATAATTAAAATAAAAATAAGGAGTAAAACACAATCAGCAAATACAATAAAAATACATCAAAGTAAAATAGGGCTCATTAGCCCTATACAAAACGTTTAGAATGTAGAAAAATAGCTGTAAATAATCTGACACATTATCATTTATACATCATAGAATATGAGAGCTTATGAGCCTGGTTGGATGGTACATACTACTAATAATAATGCTAATAATTTGAAATTTAAATCATAAATTTATGTTGGGAATAGGGATAAATGTAGAAATATGTCACAATATCAGGGGTGATACTATTTGCCATTACATCCTTAAGGAGTCATCAATACTTTCAGCAGGATCTAAGTGTGGAGGAAGCATTTGAACTTCATTACTCATTCTCTCCAGAAGACACACTCACTTCTATCACACACTTGTTCTATTACACACTTGTCAGTTTCATCTTGTTTGGAGTTGCACGCCCAAAGCTGACGTTGCTCTGTTTCTTAGTCTGTTTAGTAAAAAATGTGATCGTGTCTGAGCCTTATTTTTTATTTATTTATTTTTTGCTATATGTAAAGGACTTATCCATTTGAAAGTGGGGAAGACATAGGGCACAAACTGAGATTGAAACAGGGAAGAAACACAAGTTCAGCCAGGTTTAGGTTAATACAGAGTTGGTGCCCGCGCATCAGGTAACCTGGCCAGAAGTAAAACAATCGGAGTTGGGGATGAATCATTTTGAATGTAACTGGAGAGTACTGACAGAGGAGACAAAGAGAGCGTGGTTGAGAAAACAATCAATGTGAGTAGGAAGACAAAGAATTTACAGTCTGGCATATAAATCAGAATCAGAGTTATTTTCATTGTACCCATGTTGTTGTCTAGTTACAAGTTTGATAACAATTAAGTAATTTAAAGCAGCTTTTGCAGCTTTCGTATCGCCTATTTTTACATTGCTGATGTCAAAAAGTCACTTTATAAAAATGAAATAGAACAAAATCAACAAACACACACACACACACACACACACTGGTAGATTTTGCATGTTTGAGCCCAATAAATACTACCTGTTACACACGTTACATTACTACCAACCACTTTCCAAAACACACTACAAGTTGATTTTTATAGTGCTCTGGAATGACCTGAAACCAATGGCTGTCTGGAAGGTTAAAAAAAAAAAAAAAAANTTAAAAAAAAAAAAAAAAGAAAAGAATCCAAATATTTACTGCTCCAGTGTCATGTTTTCGAAATTGGATGGCAGTAACGCGTATACAGGTTGTATATATTGGGCTGAAACATGCAAAATCACCGGTATGGTCCTTTAATTAAACTGAAATTATCCTCAATATAGACAAAAGTGTATCCTGTCTTTCCCTCTTTTGTTGTCAAAATCCTCTAACAGCTACAGACTACATTCCTTCAAAATAAGACTTCCCTGTGACAGGAAGTAGTGAAAAATAAAAGAAGATCAGGTTGCTGTGAAATTTCTGTTCAGATGAAATGTATTTCGGTCTGAATCTCAACTGCAGTCCATCTACTGAGCACGGGGGGTAAAGATACTATATCAGTAAAAAATGGTGTTTTGACAGCTGTTATAATGAAATATATGTTGCTCAAACATCTTATTTCCACATTATTTTGAAGACTGTGAAGTTACATGTTTCACAGTTTAACAGGAGTGGTGTCGGAGGAATTGTTCAAAATTTTTGATGATACTGTGGTTGGAGGCATGCCCAATTAATTAATCAATAAAATATGTTTTCTAAAAAAATAACATTGAGATGAATTTGAGAAAAAAAAAAAAAAAAAAANAAAAAAAAAAAAAAAAAAAAGATTTCAGCCAGTCTGCAAGGATGCCAAGCTGAGCCAGATTCTAAAAATGGGCAATCCTGTAGAACTTTCACCTCAGTCCTTAAAGTTTTGTTTTATTCAAAATAACTTCAAGACATTTAGTATGATATGATAATTGAATTTTTTATTTGGATTAAACAAAATACCCTTTTTAAAATTGGAATATGTAAACAAATTATCAGTGTTACAGTTACAGAATCCAGCAGCTTATCTCTGTTTTGAAATAAAATAAAGTCACTATAGGCATCTAAGAAGCTTTTTTTTGAAATTGACATTTTGATTTGAAAAATTTGTGTATGTTATGTTTAAACAACACATTGCTTCACTCAAAACTCCCACTGAATTAAATAATTTATTTTTTTTTTGTTGTTGTTTTTTTTCAATATTAGACAACACAGGAAGTTTTTGTGACTAAGTGAGGAAGATGAGGGACAGCACAAAGTGTTTGGTGCTGTCAGCCCGGCCGCGTGTCAGCACCTGTTGTGGCTGTGCTGAGCCGGCATCACGGTGAGTCTCCGTGGAAAGATGCCAGCAGGAAGTGACATTCCCAGGACGTGACCTTTTTCCACTCATCCTGGTCTGCTCTCTCCACTGGATGTCTCAGGAGTCACTCATGTCATTCATAAGTTACTGCTAATCCTTTACATATACCAAGCTATTAATTATAACAATGGATGAAGCTCATCCATGGAGCAAGGAGGCAGCACAGGCTGTAATAATGTAATGCCCACCTACTGGGATCCGATCACAATGCAGGCAGAATCCAGATAGCGAGAAGGCATGTAAATGTAAGTTGTGACACTGGATGCAAAGATCACATTTTAAAGGACCATACCAGTGATCGCACTTGTTTGAGTCCAATATATGCAACCCGCATATATGGTAAGATACTGACAACCAATTTCCAAAACTTGAAGGACCATACCTTCCATTTTGCATGTTTGAGCCTGATATATTCAATTTTCATACATGTAACGTTACTGACAATCATTTCCTAAAGGATAAAACTGTATTTCAGCTTTCCTGATATTTTGCAAAATCTCTTAATCTTTTAAAATCAAATATTCAAGTGATACACCCACTTTAAAAATCGATGTTTTGCCTGCTAATAGTTATGCAGCCTTATGAAGTCATGGTCGATTCAATTTTTCAATAAATGCTGGTCTTTTGGGACTATATTCCCTGGTGGAGACATACATTCACTCCACACTTTTTATTGTGCTTAAATGCTAAAATTACGAAACTTCAAAAAAAAAACAAACAAACCTGAATACATGTGTTGTTCACGGATTGGATTACCTATCCCAAGAACATTTCAAGTATCAACAAGTTCATTTCAGAATGAACTAAAACCAATGGCGGTCTGGAAATTTTTAAAAATTCACCGTTCCTGTAGTGTGCTTTGAGAAATGATTGCTAGTAACCTTACATGTATGAAAATTTAATATATTAGGCATAAACATGCAAAATAGGTGGTATGTCCTTTAAAACTGTGTTTTGGTTTTCCTGTTGTTATTTTCAAATGTTCCGATTATACATCCACCTTAAAATTCAATGTTTTGCCTTCTGACACTTATGTAGGATTATAGAAGGCATAGTCATTTTAATTTCGAGGTAAAAATCGGTGTAAACAAATGAAAAACAGACCGAGAGAAAAACTGGTTGTGCTGATGCTTCTGTCGGTGGACACGGTGTTGGATCCAAAGTTTACACCAGGTAACATCTTTCACTTGTTTAGAAATCTTAGTCACAACATTTTGGGGGGTTCATTTGTCTTATGCCGTCTGGGTCGCCTGTACTCCTGGTCTTTTCTTCAGGGAACATCTAATCAGCGCCTGTGTAATTGGAGCTGTGTTAAAATGATCTGCAGGAGAGAGATCTCAGCTCCAATCAAACAAACACACACACACACACACACACACACACAATATGAAGAGTAGTGGCGAGAGNCTCCAATCAAACAAACACACACACACACACACACACACACACAATATGAAGAGTAGTGGCGAGAGCAATTATTACTTCAGCAATGGTACTTTCCTTTTTGCTACAATAGAGGACGACTTATCCCCTGGGAGTTGAGAACTTTAATAAGATGCTGTACTTTTCTCACTTTTTTACCTTATAAAAACTTTTAAGAGAATACATACTTATCCAGACATTTTGGTCTTTTCATCAGTCTGATGCAAAAGGTTTGCATCAGACAGATGGTTGTGTTCTGTTTTGTCCGAGTTATTAATGTCTACACTGATTCTGGAAGTGGTAGTGGATCTGTAATGTGTTCTGTCTCACAAAACTATTCTTACTAATTGATAAATATAACAAATTATCTCTGCAAATTCTGGGTTTTATGCAGCCAGAATAAGGTTTTGTGAGCTGTGTTTCATTTTGATTTACCTGAAAACGTTTTGAAGAACTTAGCATCACATCTCTTTTCATGAGTCATCTGCTCCATGAAAAGAGATGTGAAGTCTTTTTGGAGCTTTTTGATGTTTTTAGCAGCAAACATCTATCGCCACGCTGTGCGTCTGCTGGGCGTTTGACCATTTCACTTCGCTGTTTCTTCCCAGTTTCATTAAGCTTTTTAAAATCCGGAATGGGATGTCACTTTGTGTTTGTTCTCATACTCTCCCTGAGAGATGAAAAAGTGCTTGGTGCTTTTATGGAGCGTAGTACTGCTGAGCGAGCGGCTAGCCAGCAAAGTGACTGTCAAAGAAGAGAGTCCCAAAGTAAAATAAAACTTTACTATTTTGTCTTTGTCAGGGACAGAGTGGATTCTTTTCTTCTCCAGTGCAATCAAAGACTGGTTGGTTACTATCGGATTACACAATCTCTGAATGTGCAATAAAGCGATAAATAAATTGATAAATTAAACAATTAGACAGATTAGATTCAGCAGTGATTGACAAATCAGTCAAACTTGAATAAAACTATGAAATCAGGCTTAACATTATAATGCAAAATCGTCACATATGAAGAGACACTGCAGAACATTGCAGTATCTCATTGCAGTGAATATGTAGTCTTAAATGTGTTTAAAGGGCCATACAAGTGGTTTTTTGTATGTTCCAGCCAAACCCATATAGCCGTTAAGTTACTGCCAACTGTTTTCCAAAACATGCAACTGTTTTCTATAATTTAGTTTTCATGTTATTTTGCTAAATGCTTTAATCCTTCAAAATCAAATATTCAGGTTATACACCCACCTTACAATTTATTGTTTCGTCTGTTAACACTTGCTCGATTGTAGAAGGCACGGTCCTGCTAATTTCTTGATAAAGCTGTCTTCTCCTGGGTTTATATTCCCTGGCGGAGACATATACTGTATTTTCTTCTATGTAGCTCCGTGTTGGATCAGTTAAATTAAGTGGATGTGGTTTGCTGTGATGGATTACATATCTCCATCACGTTTCAAGTCTCCACAGGTTGATTTTTATAGCGTACTGGAATGAACTGAAACCAATGGCTGCCAGAAAGTTAGAAAAAACAATTAAAAAATGTACCGCTCTAGTAATGCAATGTATAATATAATGTATGTTGTCAGGAACATAACACCTATACAGGTATAGTATTTATGGGCTCCAACATACAAAACTACCGGTATGATCCTTTAAACATTCACAGCTTATAAACATGTTAGTCAGGTGGCTGTTAAAAAAATCTGAAAGAGTTTACTTGTTTAGTAATTAATTTGGAGGGGTCCTAACTGTCAATGACAACGCTACAATTAAATTAATATCATTAATATCATTTATAAAAGCTGCAGAAACATGGAAGAGAACAATTCTGAGTCCAGTTTTCTTTCATTTCTCAAACACAATTTCTCATTGGTGTCTGTTAACTGTTAGTATTGATAATGGCTGATCTGACAGCAGTATTTCCTATTTACTCCAAAACTGTTTTTACTCTTCCTGTATTGATCAGAAATATAGTACCAAGAGACTGAAAGAGGAAACAGCTGTGACATTGTTTTGTATTAAGTCACTGATTGATTAATGAGATAGATTATTTGATATGTTTCCCCTCCAAATCCCTCTGTGATTGGGCAAAATCAATCATGGAGCTCAGCCTAAAGGGACAATTTTTTTTTTTATCTGACTTGAATATTGCAGTAATTAATTTCTGTAAATGAAGTTTCTCCTAAAAATATGATGTTTTATTACGCAAATGCTTCCAGCTTCCAGGCTCTAACAGAGATCTTCTGCCTAGCTGGCCCACACTGATGCCCTCCGTGTGGGGTCTCCACAGGGGAGAAACTCAGTTCAGGAGTTTAGGCGATGATGGTGTGAGGACAGTCATAGGCCTGTGATCAGGGTGCCACTGTGGCTCCTACATGCCACCTCGCCCACTTCCTCACCAGCCAATTACAGTAATTAGAGGATCATTTCCAGTTGTTGAAAGATTAAAAAGCTCAATTTCCTGACTGATATAACTTTAGCTGTATATTTTTCAGGATCAGAGTGGAAAATTATGAAACGTGATCAATACCAATAAACTGACCAATAAACATGCCGGATTTCACACAGTGCCGGGTTCTAGAGATAATGCTGCCACAGACAGACAGACGGAGATTTCTGACTTTATATTAGCATTGATATTAGGGCATATATTCTTCCATGTGTACAGTGCAATCAATCGCTTCCGTGTTGGGATGGGGCTTCCAACTCAGGTGAGCAGGGACCTCTCACTCACTCATTTACTCACACATCTATCCATCCATCCATTCACCCATCCATCCCTTCATCATAATTGTCACCAATATTTATTATGATTGTTCTAGCAGTAATAGTAGTAGTAATAGTAGTGTAGTAGTACACTGTTTTTTGCACTGATGTTTAATTTTACTATTCACTTACTGACACTTTATTACCCGAAAAGTGCCATACCTTAATTATGTTTTTATTTATCTACTTCTTATAATTATTTTTATGCTATATCCTTACATTGTAAATAATTAATCTATAAATATACTGTTGAATTTTATTTTCGAGTTTTACACTGTTTATTTTATTTAGCTTATATCCCAATTATATTGTTACTCGTATTTTCTTAAGCTGGCATTTTTTCAATACTTTGTCCTTTTTTTTTTTCTGCTGCGACACTTTAATTCCCCCTCGTGGGATCAGTGAAGTTTTTTATCTTATCTTATCTGGTCAAAACTTCTGATGTGTAAAAGCACTTGAGCCCTCAGTTTTGTTACTGCAGGCAAACAATAGGACGTATAGAAGGGGAGCGATGGAGTTACAGGTGAGACAAAACCCTCAGAGGGTGTTCTCCATTCTCTGGCCTTTTTGATGCGTGTATTGAGCCTCTCCCCATCAGTGTAATAGAGAACACTGCCGGCTGTCAGTTTGCACCTCTTCTTTCACGCTGCTGCAGCTCTGAACCGAATGCTGACACGAGGAATCACTCAGGAGGCTCATTGCTGTAATGAGACTCCCACCCCGGAGTCTCCTGAGTTGGATAATGGTATGAGCACGCAGCTTTAGGCTTTAATGCCGAGGAGGGGATTAGATGCACTACAGCTAAATGTTCCATAAGTTTGGCTCCTCTGTTTCTGAAGTGTCTGGTATAAATTAAACAAATTAAAATTAAATCACCACCAAGCTCACTTTGAATGTAATAACCAATTAGACACCTGTATGCTAACTAGACATTCTAAAAGTTTCTCATCTATCCCTGTCTTCTTTAGTGCTAGTTTCTATTATTTGCAGCTTTGCTTTAAATATGTAATGTAATAATGTAATATTATAATGTAATATTTTACTGTTTGGTATAAAATAGCATAAATGAAACACCGATCAACTGCTCAAAGAGAAGGAATTTCCAGTTATTTTTTCAGGGGTTCTCAAACCATGGTACTAACAGTAGTACACGATAGGCTGAGCCATATCATATTAGTCATGATTAATACTGGTAAAACTTTGTAGATGATTAAAAAAAACCAAACAAAAAAAAAAAAAAAAANAAAAAAAAAAAAAAAAACTCTGGGACAAAATATTATTAGACTGTCTGTTCTGATTTCAATTGCTTTCTTCTAAAATCATCAGTTAAAAGCAGATTGGTAGAGACAGCAAACTATTTTGAGACTCCTACTTGATATAAATGCAGCTTCTTTTTCCAAATGAGTGTATCCTCACTTCCAACACTTTCAGAAAAAGGTAGAGCAACATTGCATCTTTTGCGATACACAAAAGCTTATTGGAGCTGTACCTTGTACGATACAAAATGGTCCCTACCATTTATACACGGCCAACATTTAAGTTTAATCAATGGTAATGGAAATCATGCAGTATGTCAAAATAGGAATATTGAAAAATCTGTGTGTTACCTTGTTTGTTTTGTCCCTCTTTTCCAGTTTGGAGTAGACACAAATTTAGACACTGTTAAAAACTATTTTGCACCTTTACAGTAGATCAAAGGCTACGTATGTTGTGACAATTATGGAACTTCTGTGAAATTTTCAGTGCTGCTCCTGTACCTCTATTTTAGAGTGTGAAGACTATGATTCTCATAACTCAAATGAGGGCTGACTTTTAATAATTTCACACAGCCTCAGCCTATTTCTCACTTCTCAGCTGCACGCCCACAGTGAGAGCTGTTAAAGAGGGACAGCGACTCAAGAAGCTTAAAGGACCATACCGGCCATTTTGCATGTTTGAGCCTAATATATTCAATTTTCATACACATAACATTACGGACAATCATTTCCCAAAGCATACTACTGGATTGGTGAATTAAACTTTTTTTTTTTTCTCCTACCTTCCAGACCACCATTGGTTTCAGTTCATTCTGGTACGCTATTAAAATCAACTTGTTGATACGTGAAATGTTCTTGGGATAGATCATCGCGAACAAGATGTGTATTCAGGTTTTTTTTGAAGTTACGTCATTTTAGCATTTAAGCACAATAAAAAGTTATTTGTAACTTGTTTTTGTAATTTGTAATTTGTAACAATAAAAAGTTATTTGCGGAGTTAATGTATATCTCCACTGGGGAATGTAGTCCCAAAAGAAGACCTGCATTTATCGAAAAATTTAAACTAGCAGGCAAAACATCAATTTTTAAGGTGGGTGTATCGCTTGAATATTTTATTTTGAAAGATTAGGAGATTTTACAAAATATCAGCAAAGCTGAAATACCCTTTTATCCTTTGGGAAATGGTTGTCAGTAATGCAACATGTATGAAAAACTAATATATTAGGCTCAAACATGCAAAATGGATGGTATGGTCCTTTAATCTCACACAGTGACAAAATTAACCCCAGAGGGCTACCTTGGGTCGACACCCAAATATAGGCTGATATATGATGCACGTGCGCACACACACACACACACACACACACACACAATTGACAATGTAAACAGTAGCAGTTCCCAAAAATTGCTGAGTATCCTCTTGTTTCCATGCCGGCCCTGTAAATCCAGCCTCTATCAGGAAACAATAGGAGAAATATTTGGGCTTCAGAGCCGGTGAGCAGGTGCCATTGAGTGCCTCGCTGCTGGATCGGATACAGTGATTTAGGTAAAGCCTCAGCAGAGAATAGCGCTGACGCAACGCTGCAGACACGGCCTTACTACAGCTCCCACCACGCAACTCTGGGCGCAACCTGGACAAGTCCAACTCAGACTGCCACACCCATGCTGAGGGGACATTTATGTACAAACATGCCAATGGACGTGCATACAAAGGTTAAATTGCACATTTTAGCCCAAGTCAAATATAATTTACATTATTGCTGTCTATTTTCTAAACCATACAATAGGTTTTTAAATTGATTGTCTTCCAGAGAACATACTACTGGAGCGGTACATTTTAGAATAATTTTTCCTACCTTCCAGACTGCCGTTGGTTTCAGTTCATTCCAGTATGCTATTAAAATCAACTTNTTTCCTACCTTCCAGACTGCCGTTGGTTTCAGTTCATTCCAGTATGCTATTAAAATCAACTTGTAGAGATTTGAAACATATCTGGGATAGATAATCCATCACAGCAAACACAATACCTATTACATTTTTTGTCAAAGTATCTATTTAACCGGTCCAACATGGAGTTACACGAAAGAAAATGTATGTGTCCACCAGGGAATACAGTCCCAGGAGAAAATGGCTTTCACCAAGAAATTAAAAACCGTCCCTTCCACATTTGGTGTTAGCAGGCGAAACATTAAATTTTAAGGTGGGTGTATCACCTGAATATTTCATTTTTAAAGATTAGGGGATTCAGAAAAATAACAGGAAAAACTAAAATATGGGTTTTATGTTTTGGAAAGCATATTATTGTCCTTTAAATGAATACAGAACATGGTCCTGGATGGTCTTCTGTACTCTCTGTGACAAGGAAACATTGCTAGTCCAGTCTTATGAATGGAATGAGTCACTGGCTTTCTCCAAAACCGCCCTAAGCTAAAGGAGCAAGTGGCATCCCACCATATGCCTGCAAGAACCGCCATATGCCCCACTGGTTAATTCATTTTTCCACGGCTACAGGCTCATTTTTCAGCATCCCAACAAACCAGTCATACCAGAATAAAATGTTGCAGTGAACTTTTGTACTTTTGTTCAACCATCATCATTTCACGGCATCAATGACTTATGTATAAATCATCTGTTGTTCTTGTCCTGTGTCTGCTCTGGTGATACAAGAGAATAAAGGTAAGAGAAACAGAGTGTGTGAGGGAGAAAGTGAAGAGAAAATATCAGAGCGATGATATGATATGAAACAGTGTCAGCTGCTGGTAGATTTAGGGTAAAATTAGAGTTTCACTGGGTAGGCTGTGTGGAATGGACAGATGGAGGATGGGTTCCCAGGGAGCTAGACCTCTACAAATAGCTCTGTGCACACACGTGTTGGTGCATGCACATAAACACACACATACTGTACAACAAGCTCACAAAAACACAAAGTTCTAACACAGATGTACGCACACCCACACAGACAAATGTGCATGATACTAACACATTAAGGCTTTAATTAACCTATGCACACTGAACAATCATGCACACACACACACCCATGCATACCCACACAGACAAGAGAGAGTGGTAAGTTGTTATGTTCATCCATGTATGGACTCCAAATTAGTCTTCTGTTTCTCTACATTACATGATCAGGTTCCTGGCTTGGTTTTGTACGGTTCTGTCTGATGTCTAACGTGGTGACCAGCCTCCTTCCTAGAACTAATGCCGAAGTCTCCGCAGGAACTGTCCAATCATATTTCAGTTGAATTGAACCATCATGGTTAGAGGAACAGAGAAACCAGGAAACACATAGCCATGATGAAGTCACTATGTACCCGCTGACTCCAAATTCTGATACTCTCCCTGTCCTCCTTCTGCCAGTAAAAGTGGACTAATTTACCAGAAATGCAGAATTTTCTAACTTTAAAAAATGCACCAGTTCAATCAGGACTGAGTGCCAAGTGAGCATTTTCTGTGTTCCAAAGATGGATGCAGCTTTATTCAGCATGATAAAAAAACTCCATTAGTCTTTTTCTGGATGAGAGACAAGCACTTGTCTGTACACGGAGGTGGGAAAACAGGTGGTTGTGGCTGGGAAAACAAATGAGCTTTTTTGCTGTATGAAACCAGCTCTAAAAATACCAGCTAGAGAAACAGAGAGGGAGTCAGAAAGTGCCTGAAGACATAATCAGTTCAGCAGAGACATTTAATTTGTGCCACGAGTGACAACATCTGCCGTAATGACCCAGCCAAGACACAAAGTCACATGGCAAACGTAAGGCACAACAGGATCATCAAATGAGTCTCCATCTCTCAGGCTCATTTAATGGGAACGCTATGGCTCATTGTAACTCATTATGAGAACACTGTTTCTCTATAGATATTCAGTGTTTAAATGGCTAAATCTAAAGGCCGTTACACACCAAGAGTGACAAGAAACAAATGACATGAAATTGCAAATTTTTCGGACGTGAACTTGTTGCAGTAAATATATTTCCACCAAAAGGGATGCAGTTATTACTATAGACATAGGTTAAAACATAAAACATTACGAAAAAAATTGAGTCAACATCAAGTGATAACGACGTGGTCCTGATTTACCTTAAAAAACCATACCAACGATAGTGCATGTTTGAGCCTAATATATTCAATTTTCATACGTTACATTATTGACAATCATTTCCTAAAGGATAAAACCATATTTCAGCTTTCCTGATATTTTCAAAAATCTCTTAATCTTTCAAAATCAATTATTCAAACGATACACCCACCTTAAAAATCGATGTTTCGCCTGCTAATAGTTAACAGCCTTCTGAAGTCAAAGTCATTTAAATTTTTTGATAAATGCAGGTCTCTTTTGGTACTATATTCCCCAATGAAGACATATACATTCACTCCGTGCTTTTTATTGCACTTAAATGCTAAAATTACATAACTTAAAAAAAACCTGAATATACATCATGTTCACGATGATGGATTAACTATCCCAAGAACATTTTCAAGTATCAACAAGTTGATTTTAATAGTGTACCAGAATGAACTGAAACCAATGGTGGTCTGGAAGGTAGGAAAAACATTTTTTAATTCACCGTTCCAGCAGTATGCTTTGGGAAATGATTGTCAGTAACGTTACTTGTATGAAAATTGAATATATTAGGCTCAAACCAAGCATGATTGCCGGTATGGTCCTTTAACAGAAGAAGAAAAACAAATGGAGTCTGGATGCATCCTGGAGGCAAGAGCACAGAGAATTTCATTGTTTGTTACAGGACTTTCATGACTGCTTTCAGATAACTATTGAGCTGGGAATCAACCCACTGTTGTTATAATGAAGCTCTTCAGCTATCTTCCTCCACGCCTTGTCTTTATAATCCTTTTATCATACAGGATAGCACTCTGTGACACAAAAACAATCAGACGATCCACCGTGTTGAATGCTTTGGGTGTGACGTTACTAGCAAACGACACTTCGGTTGGTCTGATGGGTTGTATTCGCAGGCGAAAAGTTGGAAAAATTGAGCTTGATCTGAAAAATAAATGCTGCAATTTTGTCAAGCGAAACTCTATCGTTGATGTGAAAGACTCCATTAACAGGGCGTGAGTTTGAAAAATATTAATAATAATATTAATATGCAAAATATTTGCACATATTATTCGCTTCTGGTGTGTAAAGGCCTTAGAAGTGCCAAAATAGAAGGATTTCCCTAAAATGGTACAATCAAAACCAAAAATCTTAAGGTTAGTGAAAATGTAAAAATTTGCTGTAGCATGAACAAATGTACATGATATCTCTTCATCTGTGAACAAGTTAAGTGCAATGTCTGATTTTTTTTCAGATAGACAGAATGTTGCAGAGGTGGTCACTCCTTTGGCCAGAGTTAGTAGTGAGCAGGAGGAGTGGCTGTGAGGATACTAGATCCTGAGCGATTAATTTTCTCACCCCCAGGGTCTCGGTAGACAGGCAGACAGGAGCTTTTCTCAGCATGCTGTCAAAATGAGGACATGGTGAACCACAGACACTCAACCGTCACCCCCAGCACTGCCTCACACAACACATTAGGTAATGAAACTCTGGTTCAGGTCGAGTTAAATGGTACATGGAGGTGTCCACTTCCTCTAAAAATAATTAGCATCCTAAAAGTTGCCAGGCAATAAAAGCTTGAATGATTTATTTCTAAGAAAGTGAACAACTGTATGAAGAAATATGTTTAGATGAAGTCAAATTTCACTACTATCCTTGACATGCTTAACAATAATGCCAGCATATAAGAAAACATAGTAAGTAAGGTAGATAAGTATATGTAAGTATATAATGTGAGGAAATTAAAAAGAGAGGAACAATCTTTAGGAACAAAATTTAGGAAACAAAACTCTTAACAGTATGCATTTCTTATGCATTACGATTACACATTATTCTAAAAATCAGTATCCAAATGTGGTCTTTATGTGTACTTAAAAGGGACATATTTTGCTTTTTGCAAAATTTGAAGTTAATGTCTACAGACAGGGCTGCACTTAAATGTGAAATGCTCTGTTGGCCCTCCATTAAATGCCTGTTTGCATGCCATAAGGCATGGTGGGGGGGGTTCGATTGTAATGAAATGAGTTGAATTCACTGTGAAATGTTGCAGGACCTGAGCGTGTTCAGCCAATGTGAACACATTAAAGGAGAGACACCTGCTGCAGGTAGAGAACCACTCACACTTTTATTTGCAGCAACACATAAACAGCCCGTCGTCACTACATGTTTTGAAGCACGTGGAAATAACTGTGGTGAAAAGAAAGGGAGACTCTGAGTTTGGGAGCACATAAACTACTCAGACTCCCTAACAGCAATTTCTTACAAATGATCAGCTCTTCCTTTTGCTTGACTGTGCAGAACTCACACAAATTAGGAATCGTATTGAGATGCCACATATAGATGCCACCTAAATGTCACTAGAAATCATGTCATATATATATATAAGGATCATTCATCTTGTCATTAGCAACAATATCAATACTGTAATTGTGCCTTTCTAGAACTAACAACATATGCTGGAATTGGAATTAAGCAAGATAATTAAGCATTAATGCATGACAAGGTTACCAATATAAGAAAAGAGTGGATGAAGTGGAAGAGTTTACCAAGTTCATTATTTTCTTTCATTATTATTGGCTCACCGTGAGACTTATACATCACAAATACTTCATATTAAATCTCAGGTCTCAGGGGTATCTCATAGGTCACGACATCAAGCATTGTTGTTATGGCTACCTGCAGTTTAATATACCTTTAATATACCTTGAACACTGATTTAAAATGGCAACCCATCTGTTGACTAGAACTGGGTTTAGTATAACAATTAATGAATACATTCCAGCCAATCAGAAACAAGTATTTTCCACAGCCTTAAATACTTAATTACTTCAGTCAGAGTTGAGTAGGATACATTATATAAGTGTACATCATGGATGCTTAATTTAAGTGTCAGGCAGGAGTGACGTCATTAAAGCTAGATAGACTGCCCTTTAGATCAGACCTCCATCACTTTCCTTTTCTGGACTCACTCTAACATCGCCGCTGAATGAGGTAGAGAGAAAGAAACATGCTGAGTGCAGTTATATGAGTGTTTATGTAAAAGCATTAACAGTGTATCAGTGTCCCTGCATGCAAACATGGTTGCTCTGACTGTAATCGAGTGTTATGTGTAGTGTAACATCCTACTTTGGTGTTGTTTTTAAAGGAAAACATTTGTGTCACTTCTAGTTATAGACCATTTTACAACTCTCTTTGTGGATTTTACATTTATTAAAATTGTGCTGCAATGCATGTTGTATGTAGATTTTATTTAACAATCCCCTTATTCTTTTTTAATTAAATTTGACAGTGCCAAAGCAGGCCTGAAATTAAAGTCGGGGGAGGGGGGNTGTCTTTTTTTTTTACAAAACACAATCATCTGTCAAAAAGATTATGACCTGCATCTTTAGTTTATTTGGTTTGTTAGCAGGATCATTCAAAAAAGTTATTAAGAGATTTTGACAAAACTTGTTAAGAAACTGTTAAATTTCTATGCAGGTCCAGATTTGGATCCAGGATTTAAAAAAAAACAAAAAAAACAAAAAACAATTTCTTAACATTGTGAGAGAGAAAGAGAGAGAGAGAGAGAGAGCTTTCAATATTTTTGCCAATTTCTTCAAAAGCAATGCAATGATCTCCATTTAAAAAAAAAATCAGGCATATTTATCCCATGATAGACTATCAAGTGGTGCAATTTGGTCCAGATTTGGATAAGGATCTGGAGCATTAAAATATATGCATGGACGGGGGACATGAACAGTATTGCTGTACAGTAACAAATATTATTAGAAACATACAACAACCACAAAGCTTTAGCTTAGATTACACTTATTCAGTAGCATGCAAATGGTTTTGATATGTCTAATAGAGCTACTCATTTCTTTCTCTTTAGGCCAATATATTTTTAGGACAAGATAAATTTTATCAGTGCTTGTTGTAGGAAGTATCTTGTCTCTGTGAAATAATAAATGAGTTTTGGGGACTTCAAACTGACCCTATAAATCTCTTATTTGCCTTTCATATTGATCCAGTGATCTGAGATTCCCTTCATCTGGTCTTTATGGGTCAACTCTTGCTTTGCGACCCTTCTATCAGGGTTTAACGTAGGTCTGGATTACTAAGTAGTTTCTATAGAATTACCATAGGATCACTATAAACTTGACCACCCTCTCAACCATAAATTCTACTATTCTAATCTCAGAGATACTTGAAAATAACTGCAGAGTGCAGGTTGGTGCATTAGCTTCACCCAAACAAAGAAAATAAAATAAAAAGTCGCACAGCTTTGTCCAACAACCAGCTGGGCCTGAGAACAAGAAAGCCTTTTCACAACTATCTCAGCCAGTTTGAGGGTAGTGATATCACATTCCTAATCTGCACTGACAAGAACTGAAGTTGCAAAAATGAAATGAACAGGAATGGCTCGCAAGCCTAAAATAGCTGCATCAGACAGGAGGCTTAGAGAGTAATGTAATTGGGGTGCTTAGTGACAAGCCGAGCAAGGAGGGAGGGAGGGAGGGTTCAGAGCTCTCTCCCAGGTTTCAATACAATACAGAATAAAGAAAGAAAATCCAGACCCTAATGTACAGGGTCACTTGAAAGTGATTTTCTATACCTTTTCTATAAAAGTCTAGAATCCAATCAACAGAATCAATAAAACCAGTCAAATAAATGATTTTAGACTGTCTCCCTCAAATTAACAAGAAAATACAATGCACTGATGCTGTGGTATTAAAACAGGTCCTACACATTACTATGTATTTCTCTCTGTCACGCCATTTAAATAGGATTCCTTGATTATGATGGAGTGAGATCGAGCTGTCAGCATTAATATGTCAACAGAACTCTGGTGCACTGTCTGCCTGTGGCGAGTTTTTCTGGAAAAATGAAATGCCGCAATCACTATCAGCAGCAAGATCATGAAAAGTTTATTCTTAGTGATTAATGCAAATTAGTCCTCACCGCATACAGCTGGCAGGAGAGAGCTCGATCTCCATCTCCTCAATTCTTCACTTTCCCCGTACGTTCATTCAGCTGTTGTTTTTATGCCTATATGTTTTTAAAGTCACATTTTATATCATTATTTTGTCTTCAATTATGCAATGGCTCAGGGCTTACACGCTGTCATTCATAATGCTTTAAATAAAGCATTATGAAACGAAAAAGATAAGGTTGGTCACAACTCTGCATGGTGTGGATGCTTTTCAGTTTAAGTTTGAATAATTCTTTAGAAAATGGAGTCAATCAGGTGTGTATAGATGTGTGTATTGGTTAGAGTTAGTCTGAAACTGCACGCCAAAGTAGATTTTTGAAAATGATGTAATTTAAAATTTAACCCTTTGCAAACAGAAAAAAAAAAAAACCCTTCATGGAAAACAAAATTATGATGCTGACATTAAATATTTTTAATTGCTGTTTGGATATACTTTACATATCACATGTAAAAATTAATAAATATTCCTGCAAGGGCCCCCTTTAACTTCACATGAGATGTATTTTATTTTATTTTTTAATTTTCCAACACTTTCAGATGAATCACTTACAATGGCCTCAGTGGAGCCAAGGCTGAATGACACCCCCTTCTCTCTCTCTCTCTCTCTCTCTCTCTCTCTCTCTCTCTCTCTCTCTCCTTCATTTCAACCAGCTCTTCTTATCGGTCTGAAAATAGTGACGTTTCATACTGTATCCATGGAAGCGACAGTGAATCCCACTTAGCTATCTCCCTGGGAGGCAAAACCCTCTCATTTGCACCCAGACATGCACAGGAAATGTGAGCTGCCACCTGTGGTTATGGTGCAGTTACATAACGAAATTTACAGCCTGAATGTGTGAACCTTATGATTGACCGCTCTCCGAAGCGTTACATTACGCTGGGACCGGTATTGTACCTGTTGCTGACACAGACCGAGAGGCACTTTACAATGACGCCCTGAGCTGCATTAGTTGACTTCCTCGGCCAAACACAATAGCCTGGTGATGATCACACAGAGGCTATTGTAAATCAGCCTCACAAGTCTGAAATCAGAGGGGGAATGAACAAAAGCACAGCGAGAGTGAAAGAAAAAAAGAGAGGGTTCCTGTGCTGATGAATCATTACTGATAAAGCTGGGGCTGAGCCAGTATGGCTGTATTTAGAAACTTCTCACTCTCTCNCCCCTTACTAATTGTCATCTCCTTTCGCATTTGACAGATGACTGGCTCTCTGGAAAGATGTGAGAGAAGGGGAGCATGAACTCAAAACTGAGGATAATGTCACACTTTGAAGCTGTCAAGGGTAACGGTCATTTATGCAACTGAAGAAAGCTTGTTCCTAAAAACACCTGAAGGACAAAAAAAAAAACAAAAAACAGGAAGTCCTACTTAAGATAAGGATAGAAACCGATGCTTCAGAGATACAGTCAATGTCATGTACTGTAACTGTACTATGCAAACCTTATAACCACTCTTCTGTCTTTGCTTGGGAGAAAATGTATGCACAGTTAGAGAATTATGAAATACGAAAGGCTGCCTAATAGAATGATTGGCATACTTCACATTCAATTCCACTGACACGGGAGTCCTGGTGTGGTGAGACGTGCCATACTGTCACAGTCTACACACACACATGCATAAGCACACACAAATCCCGTGGTCAAATATTGTTGATTAGTTGTTGGTGACAAGTGTGAAAGGCATCACTCTATACTCAGACACATCACCCAGTAGCCTGATATATCAATACACACGCTGCAAGCACACGTCTGTCACTGCGGCAACTGGGTATCACAAGCCAAAGAGATACATGAAGATTTGCCCCGGTCATTAAGTGGTCATCGTTCTAGGATCAACCTCCTCACCTGGGGTTGGAAAGGCCAGTAACTGAATCTGCAGGTGCTTTTTTTTTGCAGATATTACTCCGCCATGAATCGGCCTTTTCCTATGAAGGTACACGTTACAGTAACTATGAAATAATATTATGGGATAGCTGAGTGAAGGGAGAGTTATAAGGTGCAACAAGCACTTGGTTATTGTTTTTATGTGGGAAGTCATTGTGACATCATTGTGTCTTCAAAAGCATTGCTTTCAATTACTTTTTATTAAGATGATATACAATGGCGGCCTGTCTGCCCCAGCTTTGTGAATGATACATCTGTGCATCAAGTTACTGTCAACTGGTAGTGCCACGATGTGAGAGACAAAAAGGGAGAGAGGAGGGGAGGAGAAAAGAGGGAGGGAGGGANAGAGAGAGAGAGAGAGAGAGAGAGAGAGAGAGAGAGAGTGCGACAGATTGAGCAAGAAACAGTCAGAGGGAGAGAGAGTCTAAGAGCGAGAAAGCGAGAGAGAACTGCAGCCCAACTAGATCAGATTGCAAAAGATTGATAAAGAGAACTGTTCAGTTAATAAGCAGTGAGGGAGAGTTCTACAGCTTTATGGGAAATCTTGGGAAAGATGAAGGATGTCACCAGAGGATCAGCTGAGGAGGTGCTACAGATGATGGGGATACAGACCTGAATTTCCACTGGGATAGTTCTTGTTAAATGCTTTGGACCTTTCTTGCATGTCCAGCACTGACTGAGCAGAAGCAGCTTGGTCCAAGGCTCAACTATCATTCAGCTGGATCCAAACCTCCATTTCTTGTCCCTGTGCCACTGCTCCTGAAAAAGCAGAGAAAGAGACAAAGAGATCACGTAAGTAAGGATGAAGAAATTCAAAGGGTGTCTGTGCCTTTTGTTGAAGAGGATGGAGTGGCTTTCTCCCATATTACAGTAACACACATTAGCAAGTGGTGGTGACAGATGCACGGAGAATGCCTCAGTATGGTTGACAGGGACACTGGGAGCGAAGATACCATCTTTTAATTCTGCATCCTGGGGGAAGAACAGGTGGAAATAAAGGTAAGTTTAAACTTGCAACTTGACTGTTAAACCAATATTTGTCATGTCTTTGTTCTGTTTTGCAGTGAAAAAAGGCAGTGGATGGCAACTTTTGCAAAGCCTTCCATTCATCTTGTTGAAATTTAATCATAATCCAATTTGGTCCATCAATCATCTTTCAAAATAGTTCTTTAGAAGCTGAAAAGCAACTGTAATAAGCAAACAGGCTAAGACAGACAATAAAAACAATAATCCTTAATCAAAAATTGAAGATTAAAAACAGGCAAAGTTTCATACTACAACAAAACAAATTCATTTGTAACTTGTGGATTAAACATGAATTTGTCTGGAGTTAAATTGGAAATCCTGAAGCTAACAGGCAATCTAGTCTTCCAATAACATGGCAGCAGCATTCTTCATCAACTCACCTTTATCACAGCTTGTTCAGAAAGAATAATGGAGATAAGGGATATAAATGTTGTAGTGTGACAACAGTAATGATGAAGTGATTTAATTAAGAGCTTCTAAAATGTGAGTTACTTGGTTTTCCCTGGATAATGTAATTTTAATATTCCTTTGGGCAGTTTTTTTTTTTTTTACCACAAAACAGATATTTTTAGCCATTACATTGATCTCTTGCAAGTTATCTTTCACTTTTAACTATTGTGATTAATCATTTAATTAAAAAAAGAGAGATTAATTGATCATAAATTCTTGCATGCAGTTTGAGGCAAGAATGCAACCAAATTATAAACGTCAGTATTTTTGCATTAGATATTCCCATCCACCTTCAACAAATCCTTTGATATATAATTGGCTGCTTCCTGTGCCCAATTTACTCGGGGGGTTAACATATAAATAATATTGGAGGAAGGTAAACTATGAGGAGGTATTAATGGTTAAATGTGTTACTTTAGTTATTAGACTGAGTTTGACCAAAATGACCTCAGCAAAAGTCAAACAAAGCAAAGCAGAAATTGCTCATGTGAAAGTACAAAAGAGAGAGAGAGAGAGAGAGAGAAAAGATGAAGAGGACGAAGATTATGCAGAGCTATTTTTCCTCAGTTCAATGACCTCATCCTGCTTTTCATCTCAGCTTAGTTCAGTTTGTACTTTTATTGTCCAAAAGGCAAATTTAGCATAAACAGGACACAGTATGGCATCAGATCAGACACGTGGAACACAGATTGTACATCTTCTGGTGTCAGTAGATGTGAACCATAACATCATATTAGAAATGTATCTCCTCATCAGGTAATAAACTCAACAGGTGGCTCTTAAAAATTAGGAAGTGCATAGTTTCGGTTTACGATGGCCAATTCAGCCTTTCACGTTACAAGTAATTAAACAACTGCATGAATAAAGATGAAACAAACCCAGCGGGATGCTCACATGTGGGAACAATCAATCAGCAGAAACTAGATCTTGGAATGGTGGAAAAGCTACATGCTCAGCCAGCAAACACTAAAGAGTCCTTCAGCTTATATGAGATACCAGCTGTTACTCCTCTCCAGAAGCGTCTGAGTTGACTCAGTTGATAATGACCACTTTTCTCTATCAGCAGCCTAATAGCCACCTTAGATGGCATTTCAGACCAAGGGATGGCCTGTAATGTAACAGCCTCTTGGAAGATCACTCTGTATTCTTTTGTCTGGAGTTTCTCTTTGTGTTACAGTCTTGGAAATAAATAAATGCCACCAAATTATTGTATAATGCTTATAAAAATAAAAAAATTAAAAAAGAGGAGAACCAATTTGTCCAATCAGACAGTGTCTCAGCACAGTGAAGTGGTGTTCCATTCTATAGGAAAATACCTGTAGGTCACTTGAGACGAGATGAGCTCTGCATGGTGAGTTATAGGAAAATATATGACACCTGAGCCACGGCTGTTCCTTCACAATGGCCTTGGGAGGTAAGCAGGGATCGTAGTGGCTGAGCTCGATTTCCTGCATACTTGTCTTGAGACGAAGTACCCTCTCCCACTAGACCTCATTGTTCCTCCCCATCCCTTCCATTATTTTGCACATGCAATTATTCATTCTATTCATTGTAATCAGCTACAAGCGTATCGTATCCCCTAGTGGCTCCTCTCTAATCCTCAAGCAAGGCTAATGCCCTTATTCAAAAAACAATTTGCTGTTGTTTCTAGGAAAAAGCAACTCTCAAATCAGTTCTTATCATCTGCCATGAGTCACAAATGCATGTTGTTGTTTGTGGCAGCATCATAACCTAAATGTGTTTAACAGTAAATGAAAAGAGCCATCATCTCATGCTCCATGTTGTGTAAGGACTGCCTAAGAATCAACAACAAATTAAAGACTAAATCTGTGATCCAAATGTAAACAAAAAGGGAAACAGCATCAATATCTACAAGATTTGCTTGTGTTTGTAACCCAACTAACTTGTCTTTTAATACAAGGACTAACACTATAAAACAACCAAATCTAACTATTTAAGGCAGATGCTGTTAAAGGTTTGCTCACAAACAGGCCATTATTTTTAATTCTGATCAGTTGAGAGATACAAACATGCCTATTTTTCATCCCTAAGTCAAAATGCTTTAGTTATACACAATATGTGGCTATACCTGTAATTTTTATGGTCAGAAGGGCCGCTGATTGGGTCTTTAACTTGTGATTAATTTGAACTAAGATTTATAGATGTTAGCTGTTACTAGCAGTTTTCAGATTAATGTCATAACTTTTGTACAATCAAACCAAGTGCAATAGCCAGTCTAAGATAAAACTTTAAGCACCATGTGTCAGCCTTTCCAAGAGGGCATCTGATTTAAAGAGGTTCGTGTGTGCTCATGTAGCGACAGCAAAGGCTTTCTTCTTCGACTCTGAGGCACTTATCAAATGACGCCAAGGACGCAGAAAGGGTTTTTACTTTCATTTAGCCAATTCACTGGACACCTGACACTGTATGATATGGAGACTGCTTACGGTGGAGGGCCGCTCAGGTCATGCGTGTCCTGTGAACACCAAGATGAATAATGTGAAGTGCTGCGACAAAGCTCCGGCTGAAGATTCATCTCAATTATATACCTCAGTTGATGTGCTTACTATGTTATACAGCCAAGCCAACCTGTCACTAAGTGGGCAAGCCATCAAGGAACACAAACTCAGTCTTGATTAAACTGTCTGTAATAATAAAGTGCAAGTAATAGTAATTATCAAAGCTCATAGCAATCTAGTTTTGTATTTGAATATTCGAAAGGAGAAGCAGGACTACTACACCTAAAAAAAAAAAAATGNAAAAAAAAAAAAATGTAAAAATGAAATATACTAGCTATTTTTTTTTCCAAGTAAAGGTGTATGTTTGAGTGCTAAGGGATAAGGTTAAGATTATATATGATATAATCTGCCTCCAGACAAGGATTGTGGTGAACTTCCACCTGAATGAGTGTGAGCACGAAGGGATTTAGTGGGTGTGTGGGACAGGTGGCAGGGCACCCAGGCTTTGGGAACACACATCAATGAACTGTCAAGACTTCAGGTTCCAAATCAGGCAGGCAGACACACAGAACAGATGTGTCCATGCGACAAAAACCATCTGCGCCCAGAGGGGCCTCAGTCCGACCCACAGGGAGGACACTTTCACCCAGACGCTCGACATCCAGTAGCCAGGTTTTCTGCTGTCAGCTAAAACAACCATTTGATAACTGCACTGATACATTTCAGATAGACAGATTAAATTTCCTTCCAACTTTAGTAAGCTAACATGTTCAGACTGACATATGAGTGTATTCTAATAATATTCCGATGTAAGTAAGTTACATAATTAAAATATGTAATACAGGGCAGAGCACAGGGGAGAAATCAATCTGCCTACTTCCTGGCAAGGAGTACCGTGGGAAGGTGCTACAAATTGTACACCATCCTTACATCATGATTAATAATACTGCAAATTGTACGGAATGGGGTCGAATAAATAGAGCTTGAAACTTGTGCTTGGTAGTGAGAATATGGTAATTTTAACAGCAAAGAAATCCTTCTCTTCCCATTGTTTTGGGCAGCATCTGGAATTGCATACCCATGGAATCAGTGGCACACATAAACATCCCCAAGGACTTCATGTAAAAACACAACCCTCCCAAAATTCTGAAAGAACAATGAATAACTGAGGCCACAATAGAGCAGAGATGTGACAATCGATAATACACCTCATATGACATGAGCAATCGGCATATCGATCGAACATTAATCAATTCTTTATCTTCCAAAATAATAAACATCTGGTAGATGAGGACTTAGCTTCTCTACACGTTCATCCTTCTTCATAATTTGAAAGAGAAAAGCACAGGAAATGTCATGTGGCAGAAACGGGTCTGTGAGGCCAGCTCTTCATTTACAAAGCCGTCACGAAAGGCACGAGGACCCTTCAGTGAGGACCAATTGGATGTTGAGTCGTGATGCTCAAAGAGAGCAAGATGGGTGGAGAAGGAGTGTGGAGTATGTTGGCATTATGGATCGTAACATAAGCTTCGTACTGGAAGAACGATGGACAAAATGGAACCCAGAAAGACTGCTTGATATCACATTAACAAAGGAATACACAAAAGATATGCTGAAAAATAGTAGTTTGTTGAGTCACACTGTAAAAAGTGACAAGTTGATCTTATTTAAAAAAAATCTAGGAAACCGATTGCCTTGAAAAAGGTAAGTAAATATAACGATGTAGTCTTAAGTTCAAATAGACATAAAGTAAACATAACTTAAGACTAATAGTTATATTTACTTACCTTTTTCAAGGCAATCACTTTCCTAGATTTTTTTTTAAGTAAGATCAACTTGTCACATTTTACAGTGTGCATCTTTCATTTTTGAAACTTTACTAAAAGAGGCTGCACAGAAATGAAAATATTCCCTCATAAAAGAAAGAGTCAGTATCATTTTATTTGGAAAAGCCTAAGTGAGTAGAGGTCAGTCATATTGTCAAAACAAAAAAAAAGTCTAACCATAATCTAAAACAGAAACTAATTCTATTTTTATTGTAAGAACTGTAAATGAAGATGAAATATGGGTCATTTGGCCTGAAATCAGTTTTTTCAGTGTAATGCTTTATTGATAATGACAGTGCAATTGTTGGGTGAGACATACAACTGTTTGTATGTGTGTGTGTGTGTGTGTGTTATGTAACAGTGTTTCCTCTTCAGTTCAAAAGCCTTCAAGATTGATTCACTGTTGATATTTGATACACGTGTACAGTGTGATCTGACCATTCAGTCAGGGAACAATACTCACTTTGTTCTCCCTCTCTGCAGGGATTGGATTAAAGCACAAGGCTCCCACCCAGCTCCCTGTCTGTGACTGACAAACATGCAGCTTAACCAGTGATCGAGCCGTCAGGGGCCTCGAACACACACTGGGAGTCCAGGCTGCTGCTGCGCCTCCTGCTTGACCCTGCAGCTGGAGGTGCCGCCAGGAGCATGAGTGTGGGAAGGATCAGCCGCTACAGCATTGTGTCGTCTGAGGAGGAGGGTCTCCGCCTCACTACCATGCATGGTATGAACGGCTTTGGCAATGGCAAGATCCACACACGCCGCAAGTGCCGCAACCGCTTCGTCAAAAAGAATGGCCAGTGCAATGTGCAGTTTGCCAATATGGATGACAAGTCGCAACGCTACATGGCCGACATCTTCACCACGTGTGTTGATATCCGCTGGCGATGGATGCTGGTAGTCTTCACCCTTGTGTTTGTTGTCTCCTGGCTGGCTTTTGGCTTAGCCTTCTGGGTGATCGCTTTGCTGCACGGGGATCTGGATAACCCAGCTGGAGATGACAACTTCACTCCATGTGTCCTCCAGGTCAATGGATTTGTGGCTGCCTTTCTGTTCTCCATTGAAACACAGTCCACCATTGGTTATGGCTATCGTTGTGTGACAGAAGAGTGCCCAGTGGCTGTCTTTATGGTGGTCTTCCAGTCAATAGTGGGCTGCATCATCGACTGTTTCATGATTGGCGCCATCATGGCCAAGATGGCGCGGCCTAAGAAGCGAGCGCAGACACTGTTGTTTAGCCACAATGCTGTCATTGCCATGAGGGATGGAAAGCTGTGTCTCATGTGGAGGGTGGGGAACCTTCGCAAGAGCCACATTGTCGAGGCCCATGTCAGGGCACAGCTCATCAAACCTCGGATCACTGATGAGGGGGAGTATATTCCCCTAGACCAGATAGATATTAATGTAGGCTTTGACAAAGGCCTGGACAGGATTTTCTTGGTTTCACCCATCACTATTCTCCATGAGATAGATGAGGAGAGCCCCCTTTTCGGGATCAGCAAACAAGACCTGGAATCTGCTGACTTTGAGATTGTCGTTATCTTGGAGGGGATGGTTGAAGCAACTGCCATGACTACGCAGGCTCGCAGCTCCTACTTAGCCTCTGAGATCCTTTGGGGTCACCGGTTCGAGTCGGTCTTGTTTGAGGAGAAAAACCTGTACAAGGTGGATTACTCGCACTTTCACAAAACATATGAGGTGCCGTCCACCCCTCGCTGCAGTGCCAAGGACATGGTGGAGAACAAGTTTCTAGTCCCCAACTCTAACTCCTTCTGCTATGAGAACGAGCTGGCTTTCCTAAACAGGGACGATGAGGAGGAGGAGGAGGATGTAGGGGGCGGAAGCAGAGCACTAGCTAATCTCAGTCCAGACAGGAACAGCCGACATGAATTTGAACGCTTGCAGGCCACCCGGGGACTGGATCAAAGGTCATATCGTAGAGAGTCAGAAATATGACCTCTACTCATTGACCCAGGGTCAACTTTGAATAACTTTATTAAAGGGTAAAATGCAGAACAATGCAAAGTGCCATAGGAAAAGCTGACTACTGTGACTGATTGGAAAAGAAGTGGGACAACAGATAAAGGGACTTATTGGAAGGAAATGGGGGACAGCACAGCTTAGAAAACTGCTAAAGAATGTCTACAAATAAGGAAAAGGTTAAAGAAAGACCTTCTTCCTTTATGGAAACTTGAATCTTTTTCACACAGTCATTTTCAGTTAAGAGTGTTTAATGATCAAAAGGCTATTATGGCTAAACCTTATAATCAAAAATTAGGTGTAAATACATTCTTAGATGAGTTATGTTTTGTGTGGAGTACCATTTTTTCAAAAGAACACCTCTAAAAAGAGTATTTACTATTCCTACTTGTTCTTGGGCACAGATGATAGTGTTACAAGGCTTCTCTTAAGCTTCTCATATTGCTGTAGTTTGCTGGACACAAATTCAGTGGCACATTGAAAATTTGTGCACCGCAGCATTCAGATGTAATGAGCCATGATAAAACATCTGACCATGAGAACAACACACTTTTATTCCTTGGTTTTAGTAGCCGTGCAATCTCAAACTCTACCAACGTAGGGAGAACAGGCAAAATCAATTGCACTATGAAAGAAATTAAGGAATATTTAAAAAAGTTTGTATCGATAACTCCAAAATGCTGCATATTCTGAACATCTTAATAGCCAACATTGTGATTTTGCTGAATTGGCTTTCATAAATATCACGTACAAACTTTTGCTAAGTAGTCAGGTCAACAAAACTAAAGCACAAACAGTGGAGAACAAACTAAAATTAGAGCATTTTGTATTTTAATATGTTTTTATGAAAAATGTCTGCTGCAATACCTTGGTATTATTAAGCACAGCTGATATATGATTAACAGCAATTTGTAACCTCACAATATGTGCACCTTAGAGTGGAAATTTACTGTCACCGCATTCTAAATGATCTCAAAGCCAAATTCAAACTGAAATTAGGACTGTAACACACAGGCAATTTGATTACACTTAATGTATTTTTGTTTTGTTTAAAAATGAATCTATGCATGTTATTAACAGTATCAGGGGACAGAAATTCTATTGAGGTCTGTATGAGAAGAAATGATGTAATCATGTACTCTGGTGATTACATAATGCTTGGGAAAACATCCTGAAGTGGAAAGTCTTGCCTAAACTCAATGTCTAAAAGTAGCTGGTCTATTTATCAGGACTATTTTGTAAGAGTTTAATATAGGTAATCAAAATTTTAACAATCTCTAAAACTTGATGTGTTTTTTTGAGCAGAGAGTTTATGGTAAAGCTGAATTTGAAATGTAAAGTTTGGTGTCTGGTCTCTAAAAATACCACAAAGCATCAGCAAATTCAAACTATTTTTAATTCTAAATGGACAAGCATCACAAGGGAAAATGTGTCCATTTTAAAGGATCATACCAGTGGCTTTGCATATTTGAGCCCAATAAATACTGCATACACGTTATATTACTGCCCACCATTTTTCAAAATATAAAACTGGGTTTTAGTTTTCTCGTTATTCTGCCACATCCCCTCATGTTTCAAAACCAAATGTTGAGGTGATACACCCAACTTAAAATTAAATGTTTCACCTGCTAATATGCATGTTCACATGTCAAAGGGACGGTCATTTTAAAGTTCTCGGTAAAAGAAATCTTCTCCTGGGAATATATTCCCTGATGGAGACATAATTTTCTTCCTTGTAGCTCTGCGTTGGATTGGTTTTTGTCAAAAAATGTAACAGATGTCATGTTTACTGTGATGGATTACCTATCTCAAGCACATTTCAAGTCTCTGCAAGTTGATTTTTTATAGCATACCAGAATGAACTGAAACCAATGGCAGTCTGGAAGGTAGGAAAAACTATTTTAAAATTAACACTCCAGTGGTATTTTTTGGAGAATTGGTTGGCATTAATGTAATATGTATGCTGGTAGTATTTATTGGCCTCAAACATGGAAAACCATCTGTATGGTTCTTTAAATGAGCAGTGGTTATAGTTAATTTCTCTTAAAACTTATATTCCAACTTCACCTCATTTATAAATTACAGGACAAAATACAATTTCATTTTAGCATGAAAAATTATCATTTAACAAGATTAATGAATGTGTGTGAGTTTGGCTAAAACCTGTTATCACTGTCTTTACTGTCCAAACAGATATGACACATCAGTGACAGTAAAACAGAGTTGAGAACAAACAGCTTCCACCTCTTTTCCTCCTTATATTGCATTTCTTCTGACATTAACAAACATCACTGCAAAGAGCTAAATATATTTTAGCAATACATTAACATGATGAGATACGACACTGGACCAAGGTCTGGATGGAAGCAATAAATGCTGACGCACATCTTTCTGAACTGATTTCAGCAACTATATGGTTAATGCACTGATTGTGCATATTTGAGACAAAGTTGAAATACTAATAACCCATTAAAATGGTTATTAGTAGTCACAGATTAAATCATTTTTTATTACTACAGACAGTAGTTTGAGAGAAAATTATGATGCATGACATTTTTTTCCTTTGGCATGGATAATCTAATTTAAATGCCTTGTCAGAATTTATGATTCATATTGGAAAATGTTTATGTTGTGAAAATCAAGTTTGGTTAAAGGATCATACTGGTGGTTTTGCATGTTTGTGCCCATTAAATACTAACCACATACATGTTATATTACCGCCAATCATTTTCCAAAACATAAAACTGTATCTGAATCTGCCAAATCCCATATTTTTTGAAAATCAAATGTTCAGGTGATAAAAATGTAATGTTTCATCTGCAAACAGTTATGCTTGATTGTAGAAGGCACAGTTGTTTATAATTTTTCCAAAAATGTATGTCCCTGGCAGAGACATACATTTTCTTCCATGAAGCTTTGTGTTGGATTGGTTAAATTAAGTGACCCCAACAAAACTTTTAAAAGATGTGAAGGATTACCTGTCTCAAACGCGTTTCAAGGCTCTACAAGTTGATTTTTATAGCATACTGGGATTAAATGAAACCAATGGTTGCCTGGAACAGTCATCCTCAAAGTCCAGACTCTGGACTTTGAGGACTNCCCCCCCCCCCCCCCAGTCTGACGGACCTTTGTCTTATTAAAAAAAATTTGTGGACCTTTAAGATTTGTATTTGAGTACCCCTGGCCTAGAAGGTAGAAAAAACAATTATAAAATGTATGGCTCCAGCAGTATGTTTTGGAAAATGGTTGGCAGTAATGTAACAGGTATGAAGGTGGAAGCTATTGGGCTCGCTATTGGGCTCAAACATGCAAAACCAATGGCATGGTTCTTTAATCTCTTACCTCACTGAAATGTGTCCCTGTGAGAGTATTTCAGTTCAATTCCTCACACAAAACATTTCATCTGTTTAAAGAGGGAGAAACTGATGTGCTGAAAAACCTACCATATGAAAACAAAGACAAGAACCATAAAATGGTCATTCTGTTGGTCACAATGACTGATATTTTCCTAGTATTTAATTTTAGGGTATGCTTGGCTCTACAATACAACTCAATAGTAATTTTTTTTTTTTGACTATTTTTAGGATGTAGAGATTTTTTTGGCTAATAAATGAAGCCTTCTTTACCCAAACTGAAACATTTATTATGCTCATTGCCTTCTGGGAAGGTTCTACATCCTGATGCGTGACGCCTGTGCACCTACTCACAAAATTTCAGTGGAAAAATGGTATGATAGAGCTGTGCTGAAACACATAGCTCTGTCATTCCTACTGAATTATTTTATTCTCAGATTGATTTAGCTTTGATGTTGTCCACCTGAGCCCTTAAAAAAAGAAACACTAATAAAAATGCTTAATGTACACAAGGTTTTTAGTGTAAACCAGCATAGTAACATAGAGATAGTCAGCAGGCAGCCTAAATAAATCTGCTTATTTTTATACAAAGTTCTTTTTGATAGAATACAATGATTGATATTTATCTGTTTTTATCAGAATAATAACTGAGAGGCAGAAAGTGATTCTCAATTATTTAATTTCTGTTGTTTCTTTTTCAGCACAGGAACTCATGATTAAACAGGTATTTCTCTTAAAGGGATGATTGGAAAAACCTTTGACCTCTGTAGAAGTCTTCCTACGTCCAGCAAAATGTCTACTGGGCTTTTTGATTTTAATGCATAATTCACAGTCATTTAAATTATTCAATTAAAAATCTAACTGTGAAAGAAACCAGTTTGTTTTGTTATTTGTAGTTGGAGTCTGGACTGTATTGAGCAGCAGCTGAGGTAACACAGGTTGAACACGAGAGATCAACAGTTGTGTCACCAGTCAGACGTCTCCCTGGTCCTCAGCCAATTATTCAAAGGTCAAAGGTCAACTTTATTTATCTCCATGGAGAAATCTGGCTTGGGCATCGAGGTGCTGTTCCATACGCACATCCATTCTACATTCAACCCTAACATTGTAACAATCACTGTAACATTAAAAGATCAATGTGCC